>CAUYQV010029318.1:0-14596 GCA_963574575.1 Galagoides demidoff | reverse complement strand
ATTAAAAATGAATGAAACAGAAAATATCTGACACCTGTCTATTGTATTCCTGGGACTACGGAATCAATATCACAATGTGACCTCCATGTTTACAGACCTTTGACATGGGGCAAAAACAGAACTGAAAGATAGCTTAGCATAGAAGTAGTCAGAAATATGCAACGTTTTTGCCAGGACCCACAGAGGAGGAGTAGACTTTAACCCTCACAGGCCACGGGGAGAACTTTGGATTTCACCATGAATATGAAGGAAGATCACTGAAGGGAATCATCAGGTAATATTTTTCACAATCTTAAGGAGAATCAACTTTGAGGTAATTTAGGAGCATGAGAAAGGTGTTCTCCTGAGATAACAAGAGAAAGACACCTCGGCTTCTCAAAAACTACTTTCATCATGTGAATTTCTTGCCTCAGCCTCCCAAATAGCTGGGACAACAGGCACCTGCCACAACGTATATCTATTTTTTGTTGCAGTTGTCATTGTCCTTTAGCTGGCCCAAGCTGGATTCAAACCCTCCAGCCTCAGTCTATGTGGCTGGCGCCAGAACCACTGTGCTACAGGAAGCAAGCCATCATTGACTATTTAGAATCACCCCCAAACTAGAGTGAAACCTGAAATTATCTCAAGAAACAAGGTAAATAATGAAGTCAAACACAAGGATTTTTTTGTATGTTAATGAACCTCAATGTTTTTTCCTATAATCAGCAATCTGAGATTTGCTCAAGCTAAAGCACAAGCTTCAAGCTTCAAGAACACATTCAGCAAAGAAAAGAAATAAAACCCTTGAGGCAAGTTAGAGATTCTAGAGGGAAGGTATTCTCATCCACAGAAACCAGGTTTCTGAGGTTCTCTAACATCACATCTCTACACAAATTCCGCTGAGCAGGGTTCAAGTATTCCCATTCCTCTGCAGTAAATTCTATGGTAATATTTCTGAAGTCCAACTGTTCCTGAAATAAAAAATAAAGAAAGAAATAACACATTCACTGGTAACCATAGACAAATTTTTTATATAGAGTCCAGGATTCAAACTTATTCAGAGGGATTCTCTGCCCACATAACCAAATATCAGCAATTCCTAAAAAAGTATAGATAAGTAAACAAGTAAATGAAAGAATGAATGAATAGCTGGGCATGTACCCAAGAGCAGAGGACTTAATTTCACCATAGATAAAATGAGGGAGTTAAGAATAATGACTCTGACATACATCCATGACCTGAGTTCTGCAAATGACATTTTAAAACACTAATATACCTGAAGGCATTTTCTACCTCTGTGGAAAGAGAATTATAGAATAACTACCAAATTAGAGTAGATGCTATCAATATGTAGAATATACAATATAAAACTAAACCATCGGCAAAGAAATATACTTTTGGAGTGCTATCATTACATCATACAGAATCACTCTTCTCTATTCCGCAGATGAAAAAGTCATGGTGAGTTAAAAGCATATTTCTCCCTTTTTCTTGTGTACAACAATCAACTGCAGATCTTAGTATAATGCAGATTCTGATTCGGGAGGTCTAGGTGGGGCTGAGGTTCCACATTGTCAACAAACTCACCAGTGATGCTCATGCCTCACATCCAGAAGCCACCCTTGTGAACAGCAGAGAGGGAGAACAGTGAGGGAAGAGTTTGTGGGTAACTTGGGATTGGGGGCTCGGTGCCTATAGCTCAGCAGATTGGGTTCCAGCCCCATATACTGGAGCGGGCAGGGTCAAATCCACCCTGGGCCCACCAAACAACAATGACAACTACAATCAAATAGCCAGGCATTGTGGCAGGCACCTGTAGTCCCTGCTACTTGGGAGGCTGAGGCAAGAGAATAGCTTAAGCCCAAGTGTTTGAGGTTGCTGTAAGCTGTGATATAACAGTCTCTACACAGGAAGACAGCCTGAGACTCTGTCTCAAAATATATAGATATATATGTATGTTATCTGTGTTGGTGAATTTTAAAATACTAAGGATACTACCACACACAAAGATATTAACTAATATTTAAGCTATTTTTCCTGAACATTTTATTTGTTTCATTTATTCTATGTGCCCTGTTATATTTTATAAATTTGAGATGTTGATATATTACTTATATGTTAATACTTATTTCTATTCCCTGAACATGCAGAAAAGTAATAATGAAACCTAAGTCTGAGACATGAGGAGAGAATAAAATGAAAAACAAAAAGATAGTTTTTTTAGTTTTACCAATTTCAAACATTCTGTCTCCTGTCAATAAATATGAGTCCCTTTATATTCCAAAGCAAGCTATGACACAATGGAAACTAAAAAGTAAGAAAAGATTATGCATTAATTGTGATGGCTTATATACAGCACTTAGCAAATTTTCCCTAGATATCAATAGCATTAATGACATAGAGAAAAATAATAACCTTTTACTGAAGGAATCTAGCACAGAACCCCTTAACCAAGCAAATGAAGTTGCCATCAGGTGTAATGGAACAAATTGGGATCATGTGTCAATGACCACAGATGGAGCATAATCACTGTGATGTACGTGGGGAAATAAAACCATAATCTGAATCAAATCATAGGAAACAGAATCTGTTGGGGAGGGCAAAAATGATGGGATCTTCAAATTGGCCATGTAACACCAACTGGGTGTTACCTAAATTCTAAATTCTGGCTCAGCGCCTGTGGCTCCAGTGGCTAAGGCGCCAGCAACATATACCTAAGGTGGTGGGTTCAAATCCAGCCCGGGTCCACCAAACAACAATGATGACTGCAACCAAAAAAAAAAAAAATAGCCAGGCACTGTGGCAGGCACCTGTGGTCCCAGCTACTTGGGAGGCTGAGGCAGGAGACTTGCTTGAGCCCAGGAGTTGGAGGTTGCTGTGAGCTGTGATGTCACAACACTCTACCCAACGGGATAGCTTGAGGCTCTGTCTCAAAAAAAAAAAAAATTCTAAATTCCGTCTCCTAATTTTCAAATGATTACCTAAATAATGTAATTCTGCAGGTTTGGAAGGGGTCTATGAAGTGGCTTCTATGACAAGTCCTTCTAAATGCAGAGCAGGCGCTCCCAGATCCATTATCAGGAGCAATCAGCTAGAGAAAGCAGGCACAGTGCAGAGTCCCTCACACCCAACACTCTTACCACAACACAAATACTGTCCTGAAAGATCACATCCTATGCTGGCCATTCAACATTCACATACAGAAGCTGGAGAAGGCAGCAAGGTCTGGGGGAGTCTGCATCTGTCAAACAGCACGTACACATGTGCTAATGTGGCATCTGCTGAGCAGGGGCCAGGGCTCACAAGCATGTCACAGAGTACTATGCTGGGACATCACAGTGAGTGAGTTAATCTTCACAAAAATACCATGGGAGGCTGCCAGTAAATGTCCCCCAAATTCCAAGCAGGATTCTAATTAAAGAAAGACCTGGTCTTTGTATTCCTGTTTCCCTGCTACTAATTTAGACACACACACACTCACAAGAAAAAGCTAAATAGAAACAAGTAGAAGCAACACATAAAAAACAGGAGCAGAGTTCAGAGGGATTTTTCATCACTATGTTTATGTTTAACTTTTCATGATCTATAGAGAAACCAATGGATCTGTGGGAAAGAATACCAGGTTTCTGGCCTGAATTCCAGAAATACAGGTTTTAATGATTACAGAATAAGGCCCCCAACTATAAAGTTCTTTATTTAAATTCACCTCCTTTGTGTTTTAAAAAAATTGGGCATTTGGCCCAGTGTGGTGGCTCAGGCCTATAATCCTAGCACTCTGAGTCATCAAGGAGGGTGGATTGCTTGAGCTCAGGAGTTCCAAACCACTGTGGGCAAGACTGAGACTCTGTCTCTAAAAATAGCTGGTATTGTGGCTGGCACATGTAGTCCCAGGTATTTGGGAGGCTGGGGTTAGAGGCCTGCTTGAGCCCAGGAGTTTGAGGTTGCTGTGAGCTATGATACTATAGCACCCTACTGAGGGTGAGAACAAGAGACTCGGTCACAAATATATATATAGACTTAGACCAGAGTGAAAAAAAAGAATGGATCTGGGCAGGGCTGTGGCATGGAGCAGGCTCTGGGCTTCTCACCTCAACACTGCTTATTTATTTGTTCCTAAGTCTGCCCAAGAGAAATATTACTCACAACGTTTGTTTAATGTTTTTTTTTTTGTTTTTTTTGAGACAGAATCTCACTTTATTGCCCTTGGTAGAGTGCCATGTGTCACACCTCACAGCAACCTCCAACTCCTGGACTTAGGCGATTCTCGTGTCTCATCCTCCTGAGTAGCTGGGACTACAAGCACCCTCCACAAGGCCCTGCTATCTTTTGTTGTAGTTTGGCGAGGGCTGGGTTTGAACCTGCTACCCTCGGGATATGGGGCTGGTGCCCTACTCACTGAGCCACAAGCACAGCCTTTCTTTTCAGTTTTCAAAACTATTATTTTTTAATTTTTTTAGTGTTTTTATATTACATTAACTACAAAGCAGAAGTTTTTCCCTTAACTTAAAAGTTGACTGCTGGCTCGATGACTGTGGCTCAAGTGGCTATGGCACCAGCCACATACACGTAAGGTGGTGGGTTCGAATCCAGCCCAGGGCTGCCAAACAACAATGACGGCTGTAACCAAAAGATAGCCGGGCGCTGTGGAGGGCACCTGTGGTCCAGCTACTTGGGAAGCGGAGGCAGGAGACTCCCTTGAGCCCAGGAATTGGAGGTTGCTGTGAGCTATGATGCTACCGCACTCTACCGAGGGGGACGGCTTGAGGCTCTGACTCAAAAAATAAATAAATAAATAAAAGTTGACTGCTGTAGACAGTGATCACCTCATCAAACTTCATTTATAAATAATAACACGCGTCTCGGCGCCTGTGGCTCAATCGGCTAAGGCGCCAGCCACATACACCTAAGGTGGTGGGTTCGAATCCCCAGCCCAGGCCGCCAAACAACAATGATGGTTGCAACCAAAAAATGGCCGGGCGTTGTGGCGGGCGCCTATGGTCCCACGTACTTGGGAGGCGGAGGCAGAAGACTCATTTGAGCCCAGGAGTTGGAGGTTGCTATGAGCTGTGATGCCATGGCACTCTACCCAGGATGATAGCTTGAGGCTCCGTCTCAAAAAAAATAAATAAATAAATTATGGTGGGAATCCAGAACAATGCAGAATAGACCATCCCTGAGAAGTGCAGGAAGGCCTTTTCATTATTTTTGCTTTATTAATTTTTTTTTCAGACAGAGTCTCACTATGTTGCCCTCAGGAGGGTGCCGTGGCATCACAGGTCACAGCAACCTCCAACCCTTGGGCTTAAACTATTCTCTTGCCTGAGCCTCCCAAGTAGTAGTGCTGTGATTTAGTAGTAGTAGTAGTAGTAGTAGATTTTCTTGATGTACTGAGAGATGTACATCATTAAACATGAGGTATGGTGGCAACTACAAAAGCTTGTATTAATTTTATAAATTACTCTTGTTGTTGTTGAGACAGAGTCCTACCCTAGGCCTCTGAGCAGAGTGCAATGGTGTCATAGTTCACTGCGACCTCAGACTTAGGTTGTGGGCATCCCTCTGCCTCAGCCTCTGGAAGCCACTGGGATTACAGGCACTCAGGGCAGCACCCGGCGTTGTTTCATTTTTTCGGAGTCAGGGTCTCACTGTTGCTCATACAAGTCTCAAACTCCTGACCTCAAGCAATTCTCCCTCCTCAACCTCCCACAGTGCTGGGATTACTGGCATGAGCCACTGCGCCTGGCTAAATTCCTCTCTTTTATCTACCATTACCAGGAGACTATCAGTAATTATATCAGATACTTTGAAAATTGACAAAAAAATTGCATCAATAGATTTTTATGCTTTGTATAAATCCCTTTAGTGGTGTCTTTTTATAGCCGTAAAAAGGCCATGTTCTTCACTGACATAATATTCTTCATCAATGCCTCTAATAAAAGTGGCAAGTTGTGCTGGATTTGCAGCATGCCTACGGTTAGAAAACTGCTTCAGAAAGTCCCTCCCCACAAAGCCCCTTTCTGCCCTTCAAGTTACAACTCCTCCCTAGCACAGGGAGTGGCCTGCTTACCTCATCACCCTGTTCCAATTTCCCGCTGCCTGCCCCTAAAGGCTCCTTCCGCTAGAGCAATAAGCCCTTATTGGTTATTCCATCAGCCCATCACTATTCTGAAACTACCCGATGTAAGAATATAGTTCCGCCCCATTCTTTCTTCTCTCTTCTCTTTCCACTCTCCTGCCTGTCTGCTCTACTCTTCTGCCCCCTCACTCTTCTCTACTCTCTCTCTCTTCTCTTCCCACTCTCCCCTCTTTTCTCTTTTCCTTAATGCTGCTCCGCAGCCTCCCTCCCCCACCAATAAAACTTTCATACAAGCCTCGGGTGGTCTGTGAAATCTCTGTCGGTCAAAGTGCCCCTCTTTCACCTACTGTCATCCATTGCCAATGCATAAAGATTAAAATTAGCAGCTCTATTCTCCAAATTTCTTTTGATTTTCCAATTGCTTCAACTCATCTGGTTAAAATCTGGCGAGTCAAACTGATCTTAGAAATATCCCCCGTGGGTGGTGTAGCAGGGGGGGGCAACAGGTCTCAAGGGCCTCTCTGTCCCTTTGGTCTGTGCTTTGTGTGAGGCCCACGGGAGGGCACCAGAAGAGCCACACCACACCCTCTACAGCTCTTGGCTCTTCCGGCGCTCGCCTCCCCTCCGGAAAGACCCGCCCCTCTCCCCCGCCCCCGCCCCGCTCCTCCCTCCCACCCTTTCCGCACCTGCTCTGAGGTGAGCAGCCCAGCACTTCCCCGGCGCAAGTTGCCTGGACGCCAAGTTGGGCCGCCGGCTGGGAGCTTGGGCAGCAGGAGGCCCCTGGCGGTGGTGCTGGAGGCGCCCAGTCCTGCGCAGCTCCTCTCCAGCCGTCTGCAGGCGCTCACACGCACACGCACTCTTGGGTGCTTTTTAGGCGGTTCTCCCAGAAGCCAGAGGTTTGGAGCAAACATGGGATGGGAGCCAGGAGCCAGCACGATCCCTTGCCTCCCAGGACCCCCCATCCCCCCGTGCCAGAACCCTCAGAAGCCGGCCCTGGGTCTGGGATGACTTGTGCTGCTGGCGGTAGTTTCACTCCTTCCCAAGATGAAAGAGGGAATGTTCATCTTTGCAGCTTCTCTGGGACTGTTGCTGCCACTGCTGCTTTATTGCACTTCGAAGTGGAAAATTTTCAGGAGTCACCAGAAACACTGTGCCCAAAAAGGACTGAGTTGCAGTTACAACCAAACCCAGGAGGAGACTCTCCCTGGAAAACTTCCCTTTCGTAGGTATTGGGGGATTTGCTTGTTTATTGGAAGAGAAATGATCCCCAGAAGGGGCGAGAATCAGGGTATACTTCTAGTCTTTGTTCATAGTAGTGTTGCAGGAAGACGAGGCCGAACAGAGAGAAAGAGCACCCAGACAGCAGGTTTATAAGAGGAAGGGCTTTATTCACCAGCAGGAATTCCAAATGGCCCAGCTCCCAGATTGGCTTGGTCTTTCCCTTTATTTTATTTTATTTTATTTTATTTTATTTTATTTCATTTCCTTTTTTTTATTTTTGCTTTTTAATTTCAGCTGGGTTTTACTTATCTTAGTTTGAAGTATTTTTTTATTTTATTTTTTTTTCTTTCTTCCTTTAGCAATTCTCTTGCCCATTGCCTCCTAAGTAGCTGGGATCCAAATGAAAGACATTTTATGAGATATAACATTGATAGAGGATTTCCCATTCAGGGCTGGACAGGGAACCCCCATTTTGAGGTTCAGGTGAGCTCACACATCAGATGCCCATCTCCAGGTACAAACCCTCTGAGCCCAGAAAGGTCATGAACAAAGCAGCCCAAAACCTTTTGGATGGCTCCACCCTGAATAAGGAGCACACACCCTAATCCCCTTCCCAGACAAAAACTGCAGCAAAGATATAATAACCTTGTCCAAGGTGGCCTGCATTCATCCATTTGCCAGAACACCCATTCAATTTGTAAAGGTATTTTTCAGTCTACCAAGTACTGGCCAAAATATCTCTCAGGGCCAAATATTTACCCCTAGAGAAAGGACTCATGCAGGAAACCTCCAACCTGGCCTCCTTCCCCCTTCCAGAGGCTATTCACCTTGGGACCTGCTACTGATAGGGATTACACTCTCTCCCCCAGATTTTCAAGGTCCATCCAGAGCTCACAGGACTGCCCAAACCGCAACACTTTCCAAGGCACAGCCCCTCTGCCAATAGCTCTGGCACTCTTCACTCCGTCTGCATGCCCCTCAGTCCAACAAAATGCCATCTTATCACTGATCTGTAGCTGTGGGCTCAATTCTCAAATTCCTGAAACCCAAAACTCACTGAAGAAATTCCAGTAACAAAACTACAACATCCTTTCTAATGTCTTTTCATTTTCCCCCAAGACTCACATAGCCATGTGGCTACTGCCAAAGACAGAAAGAGGAAAACCTAGAACTTCCAATATCTCTCAGAAAAGCCAGGTAGCAAAGTTGGAGCAGTGAAGAAGGGGACACTCACACATTCAATTCACCCTGTAAATGGCGGGGGTGTGTGTGTGAAACCCCACCTATGTTATCTGTGTCAAGTCAGTCTCCAAGCACTCACATGCACACAGTTCCAACCCATTTCTTAACCTGGGCAGCCTCGATTTCCCACACCAGCCACCACGCCATAGGAGGCAAACCAACACTCCCCTAGGCCCAGTGAAGAGATGTCCAACTCCACCCTCAGAGTTCTCTCAGTCACACCACATCCACACACTCTCACACACCTCTCAACAGACCTGTCGGCAATCTAATGCCCAAGGAGTTCTATCAGGCTTCTTGGTCCACTAAAACCGTAGTGGGATCCCCAGATCCATCATACCTTGCTTTAGATGTCTCCCTGTGTAGGTACCTATTCTTGCATGCCAGTTTCTCCCAGTGTTTTACTCTTTAAAGACCCACCGAGGGAGTCCTTCTCAGACCAGTTGAGGCATCCACACAGGGAGGCCGAATTACCTCCCCGATGCCCTCAGTGGTTCAAGTTCCCCAGGCTGATCAGGGCCCCCCATGTGGGTGTCCAGAGGATTGGCAGCAACTACCAGGTGCATGTTCTCCCCAAGGGTGATCTCGCTTCCCGGTCAGGGAACCAAACATTTTGCAGGCAGATGAGGCCCAACGAAGAGAAAGAGCACTCAAACACCACATTTATGAGAGGATGGGTTTTATTCACCAGCCTGGAGCTTATGGCATATAAGAATTCCAATGGCCACGCTCCCCGACTGGCTTGGTCTTTCCCTTTTTATCGACCCCACAGATACCCTTCTCATTGGCCGGTTTGAATCAAGCAGGAGATATTATTGCAGCCCCTTCAGAATTATAGGATTTCACAGAACTGGGAAATTTCCAGGTTCCAGGAAGTTGACTTTACAAATTCCCAAGAGCTGAGTCACCATGGAGAGGACCTCGCAGGTGTATCCTTGTGGTCTCCTTGAGAAGACCTGTTCTCCTCGACCTCACCCTTCTCAGGTATCTTCTCTCAGCAGCAGCACTTGTTTTCCAGCAGCACTTGTTTTCAAAAGACCAGAGGCCCGCTTTACAGAAAGTTCAACCCCTATAAACATCCTTAAAAAATGTGTTTGTATTTTTAAAAAGCCAAAGCAGCAGCTCGACTCCTGTGACTCAAGTGGCTAAGGTGCCAGTCACATACACCTGACCTGGTGAATTCGAATCCAGCCTGGGTCTGCCAAACAACAATCATGGCTGCAACCAAAAAATAGCCGGGCATTGTGGTGAGTGCCTGTAGTCCCAGCTACTTGGGAGACAGAGGCAGGAGACTTGCTTGAGCCCAGGAGTTGGAGATTGCTGTGAGCTGTAATGCCACAGCACTCTACCCAGGGTGAAAGCTTGAGGCTCTGTCTAAAAAAAAAAAAGCCAAAGCAGCATTTTTAAGGAGTAAAAAAAGAGGGGCTCATGGTTTGTCTTCCTCACAGAAAATAAAATCCACATTGAGTTTTAAAATATATATATCTCCACTTTTTGAGGGCAGATACATTTGCCATGCTTTCTATCCTTTTTTTTTTCTTTTTTGAGACAGAGTCTCACTATGCCTCCTTCAGTAGAGTGCGGTGGTGTTGATACGGGACAAGTAGCGCCCCAGCCAGCTCAGCCTAGCAGGGCTGGAGGACCTGCTATCTCCATCTTGGCGGTGTTGGCGGCACCTGGCAGAGGAACCAGCAAGCTGGAGCGTAGGCAAGCAGGGGGAGCTTCCCTCCCCCAATAGAGGCTCTAGTAGCCAAAAGAACCAGACAGGAGTGGGGGAAGACACTGGTGCCATGCTGTCTCCTCACGTGGATTTCTGGCAATTCCTCCAGTGCATCCCTGATTGGTCCGTTTTCAAAACCTACTCATGATTGGTCTATTTTCAAGACCCAAAGCTCATTGGACAATTTCCCCTATATAAGTCAGAGAGCCTGAGCACAGAGCTGGGCAGAGCTCAGGAGAAAGAGCAGGAGAGCAAAGAGGTTTGGCTCTGTAAAACTTGTATCCTGCTCTATGAGATTTACCCCTTTGTAAGAGCTGTAAACACTTGCCAGGAGGTCCACCCCTTTGTAAGAGCTGTAACACTCATATTATAAAACCTATCTTACTGCCAATCCTACTCTACAAGGAGATTTGGCTTGTTGTAAGAGCTGTAACACTTATACCTGTTGAATAAAACCTATCCTGTGGTCCATCTCTTCATTCTTCGAACTGCTGAGACCAAGACCCTGGAAATTCAGTATCAAAAATCCAGTATCAGTGTCACCAATTTTATGCTTTTTATAAATCCCTTTAGTTGTACCTTTTTATAGCTGTAAAAAGTCCATGTTCTTCACTGACATGATATTCTTCATCAATGCCTCTAATAAAAGTGGCAAGTTGAGCTGGATTTGCAGCATGGCTACTGTCATCCATTGCCAAAGCATAAAGATTAAAATTAGCAGCTCTACTCTCCAAACTTCTTTTGATATATTTACCAATTGCTTCAACTCATCTGGTTAACATCCGGTGAGTCAAACTGATTTTAGAAATATCCCCAGGTGGGTGGTGTGTGGCAGGCGGGGCAACAGGTCTCACAGGCCTCTCTGTCCCTTTGGTCTGTGCTTTGTGTGAGGCCCACAGAAGGGCACCGGAAGAGCCTGACAACCTCCCCGCTGGGGCCTGTGCCTGCCCCCTCCAGGCTCCCACCACTTTCCCCACCGCCTCCACCCCCAGTACCTCCCCTCCAGGAGGGCCTGCCCCTCTCTCCCCCCCTGGCTGCCTGCCTCCCACCCTCCCCACACCTACTCTGAGGTTAGCCGCTGAGCACAGCCCCTGCGCAAGTTGCCGGGAAGCCAAGTTGGGCCACCGGCTAGGAGCTTAGGCAGCAGGAGGCCCCTTGTAGTGGTGCTGGAGGCACCCAGCCCTGCCGTCTGCAGGCGCTCACACGCACACGCACCCTCGGGTGCTTCTTACACGGTTCTACCAGGAGCCAGAGGTTTGGATCGAGCATGGGAGGGGAGCTTGGAGCCAGTATGATCCCTCACCTCCCAGGCCGCCTCCCCACTTCCCGTGCCAGAATCCCCAGAAGCCTGCCCTGGGTCTGGGATGACCTGTGCTGCTGGCAGTGGTTTTGCTCCTTACCAAAGATGAAGGAGAAAATGATCTTCTTTGCAGCTTCTCTGGGACTGTTGCTGCCATTGCTGCTCTAATTGTGTGTTGAAGTGGAAAATTTTCAGGAGTCTGCAGAAACACGTGTCCAAAAAGGATGAGTCGCAGTTACCACCAAACCCAGGAGGAGATTCTCCCTGGAAAACATCTGTTTTGTAGGAAATATTGGGGGATTTGTTTATTGGAAGAGAAATGATCCCCAGAAGGGGTGAGAATCAGGGTATACTTCTAGTCTTTGTTCGTAGTAGTGTTGCAGGAAGATGAGGCCGAACAGAGAGAAAGAGCACTGAAACACCACGTTTATAAGAGGAAGGACATTATTCACCAGCAGGAATTCCAAATGGCTCAGTTCCCAGACTGGCTTGGTCTTTCTCTTTTTTTTGATAGTCAAAAAGTTCCACCCCACATGTACCCTTTTCATTGGCCAGTTTGAATGAAGTGGGAGATGCTTTTCCCACCCCTACAGAACTACAGGATTTCACAGAACTGGGAAATTTCTAAGTTCCAGGAAGTTTAAGTTTACAAATTCCCAAGAGCTGAGTCACCATGGAGAGGACCCTGCAGGTGTATCCTTGTGGTCTCCTTGAGAAGACCTATTCTCCTAGACCTCACCCTTCTAGGTATCCTCTCTCATCCCCCACTTTTAGACTCCAGTATATTTTAATTTGTGGGTCTCAACGTCAGTTTGTTTCTGCAGGTGCCAATATTAATTATTTTTAGCACTGAGGTTTTAGGGACTGTGACTCTTCTTGGGTTCTCTACGTATGCCTTAATAGTACAGTGGTGGTGAACTAATATACAAATGAGTTTTTACTTTTCCCTGTGACATTTTACCCTCTTTGTCCAAAGTCCAAACTCCAATTAAGACAAATTCCTCGAAGAGTTTCCTCAGGCTTCAGTCTTGCGTTGAACAGCCAGCTCCCAGTCTCTGGCTGGAGTAGGGCATGTTGACTGTCTTAAAAGTTACCTTTACTATCCAAGGGACAGTGAAGCCCTATTCAGCCAGCTGTGATGACTCCAGGTTAGGATTCTTTTCACTTTTGCTACTGTGCATATGATCAGGATGATAGTGTAAAGTTCTTCCTACCTTGGTTTCAGGGAGATCAGATTCTGATTCTAGACCTTAACTTGGTCCCCTTGATCCTCCAGAAAGAAAAGATGTACACAAAAGACTAAACAGAACACAGTTAATTACCCCAGTAAAGATCTTCCTTGCTATTCTTTCTAGTGTTTTTGTCTATATTCAGTTCAGTCTTTCCCAGTTCATTTAGGAGTTCCTGCTGAATGGCAGAGGATTAATGGAAACCTCTTTGAACAACAACAGTGGCAAAGCCTGTATCCAATTAAGCTTTGCTTCCTGGCAGGGTTTACCAATTTCTGTTCTTATGGTCCTGTTCAGGCACTTTACCCTGTCTAAGCTTTGAGGCCTATAAGTTATTTCAAGCTTTAGCTTATTATGTACACTGGTTTTGTTATGAAGGCTAGCCCATTGTCAAATTTAAACCAGAGTGGCAACTTAAACCATGGGAAGATTTCTCTGGGCAATACTTTTGCTAATTCAGGAGTCCTTTTCATCCTGGTGGGGAAGGCTTTTACCATTCCAAGTCTGATAGATCATCACTAGCAAGTACTTGTTCCCTCTACACCTGGGCATTTCAGTGTAGTCTACCTGGAAGTCCTTGAAGAGCATATTGGGGTCAGAGCCATGGAAATAAAAAGGTGGACCCCACTTTGATGCAATAATTGATAAAATATTAACGCCTGAAAGCGGGCTGGATCACCACAAGGCAATCAGCCCCGATTGGCAGATGAAGTGTCTTTTTATACCATTATTTTGCAAAGGTCAGCAAGCTAGCACAATACAGAAGCCAATCACAGCAGTTAGCATAATTCAATACAGCTCAGGGGTCATAAGGTAAGGGCTTACTTAATTCAAGGTGGGGAGTACAAAATACATCACAAATACATTACTTCATGATCATAAGATGGGGATCACATAGTTCAGGGGGTACAAAACAAGTGTTGGGTAAATTTCCAAGAACAACTTGGGACCTTTTCACTTGGTGCTTTATTTGGAATCCACCCCTCCCTTCTTCAACCCCTCCCTGCATACTTCCTTAATTTCAGACTGTTTCTTTTCCCTTGAGGGGGCTTGGACTAGAAGGCTTAGGAGAGGTTTCCTTTCCAAGGGTAGGGAGCTTTGTTCCCCACTGGTCTTTAGGGGGCTTTGTTCCCCATTGGTCTTAGGGAGGGGGTCAAGGGCTGGGGGCTGGGTTATTAGAAGCGTTGCTACATATGACTAGATTCCTGGGAGTACCATCAGTCCTTAGCATGTGTTGAACTAGCTGCAGGTGACACACTGTAGACTGACAGTTTTAGCCAGGGCTGCCAGTTGGGAGATGTAGAAGTACTGGCCCAGCAACTTCATCAAATACTCCTGTCACCACAGTGGCTCCTAGAATCTGGGGGATTGCTACTCATCTGTCTGGCATCTTTATCCATCCTACCTCTGCTTCCTGGCTCCCCTCCACTGCCAACCATTCCTTCTCCTCCCAGGAGTAAATAGGGGCGAGCTCTGGAACCCATGGGATGAGGGGGTTCGCGCGACACCTGGTATGGCTGGAGGTAGCCCTCTTTGCCTCAGTATCGGCTCTGGTGTTCCCCTTAGTGATGGTAGAAGCATCTCTTTGATGTCCACGACAGTACATCATGGCCACTTTCAGGGATTTCCATACTGCCTCTAATAACTGAAGTATCACCTGCAGATACTTAATGTCCTTTTCCCCAGAATTTTTTTTTTTTTTGAGATGGAGCCTCAAGCTATCCCCCTGGGTAGAGTGCTATGGCATCACAGCTCATAGCAACCTCCAACTCCTGGGCTCAAGCGAGTCTCCTGCCTCCGCCTCCCAAGTAGCTGGGACCACAGGTGCC
>CAUYQV010029312.1:0-43877 GCA_963574575.1 Galagoides demidoff | reverse complement strand
GAGATTTTGTGATGTGGGCCATTCTCGCTGGGGTTAGGTGATATCTCAGGGTGGTTTTGATTTGCATTTCTCTAATCATTAGGAATGCTGAGCATTTTTTCATGTTTGTTAGCCAGTCATCTGTCTTCTTTTTTCCTTTTTTTTGAGACAGAGTCTCACTTTTTCACCCTTGGTAGAGTGCTGTGGCATCACAGCTAAAGCAATTCTCTTGCCTCAGCCTCCCAAGTGCCAGGACTACAGGAGCCTGCCACAAAACCTGACTATTTTTAGAGATAAGCTCTCACTCTGGCTCAGGCTGGTCTCAAACCTGTGAGCTGAGACAATCCACCCTCTTTGGCTTCCCAAGTTCTGGTTTTACAGGTGTTCTTTAGAGAAGGTTTTATTCTTCTCTCTTGTCCATTGATATAAGGGATTATTGGCTTTTTTTTCATGTTGATTAATATGAGTTCTTTATAGATCCTACTTATTAATCTTTTGTTTGACTCAAAATATGCAACTATCCTTTCCCATTGTGTAGGTTATCTATTTGCTTCGGTGTTGTCTCCTTAGCTGTGCAGAAGTTTTTTAGTTTAATTAAGTTCCATTTGTTTGTTTTTGTTGTTGCAAACTATAAATCAAACCAAAACAAACAAAAACCTCAAAGGATAAAATTGGGAAAAAACAAATAACAGGGGCCAAAACACTCAAAAACAAAGCCCTTATTATTAAAGAAGGCAACAATGAAAAATTATATTTACATGAGAAAAACAAAGAAAAATAAAAATCTAGGGGGGAAAAGTTGAAAAAAATAAACTATATATCTTGCTGAATATTGCCTGGGCAACAGCCAATCTCCTGGGGTATGAGATTCTAATCACGATGGTGGTACAGCTGTGTAAGATGGATACTGGGAGCTTCTGCTGACTTCTTTGCCTCAAACCCCGCAGGGTTCAGCTCCTGAATCTCTCCTCAGACCTCTTAACAGACATGCTGCGACCTTTCCAAACCGTGTCCCTTGGATAAGCAGTGGCTTTTGCAGGAACGCATGTGTTGCTCTGATCTCTCCACAAGTGCCTGCCCACTTATCAGGCATGTCAGAACCGGCCTTGCTCTAGGACCCTGAGGTCCCAGCCTACAAGGCAGCCTTCCCACAATGGCTGCCCCTGGACTGCAGCCAAGCAAAGAAAGCTCCCCTCAGCCCCTGTGGCTTTGTCCTGTCCTCTGGGCTCTATTCAAAGTCAGTTGCTCACTCGCCCAAGGGCTCCCAAGGTCTCTAAACCAAGTGCCCAAAACCGAAAAAAAAATAATAATAATAATAAAATAAAATAAAAAATACTAAAAAACACCCTCAGGGAAGGCCTGCCCAGTCTACCTAGTCTGCAAACTGTCACTGCTGCTATAGCTGCTGCCACCACAGCCCCCACGGCCATCATGGCCTCTGGCCCCAAACACTTGCACTTCTCCACTGCTTTTATCCTCTTCTTGGGGTCCTGAAGTGTCACCTCCCTGTGCCCTTGAAGGGATGTTTCTGAGTAGAACCCACAAGCCAGAGGTGCCTGGAGTCTTCTCTCCCCAATCTCACTACCTGGTTGCAAAGAAGCTGTCTCTAGTCTGCCATCTTGCTCTGCCTTTGAAGCGACCTTTAAAAAAAAAAAAAAATCCCATAAAATTAGGAATAAAAACACAGGAAAGGGGATTCAGGAGTAACCTGAATAAGTGTGTGGCCTTGAAGCTAAAACACACTGGCCTTTGACATAAACATAGGTAGACGTTTTTGAGTTTATGCTTTATTCTGGTAAAAACTTTAAAAAATAATTCTCATCATTGATTTAGCAATAAAGGACTCAGAGTAGCCAGATTCTCTAACACTTTTACCTGATTCTGTCTGCAAGTCATGTGGCTCTAGCTCTCAGCTTTAATGAACTGCAGCCCCCGACCTGCTGTCTGGGGTAGACTCTCCACTTACTACCTGTGTACGATGGCACCAGCAGGAGGGTGACTTGACATTCTGCTTGTCACTGTATGAAATACCATGTGGCAAAAACAAAACCATGTTGCCAGTGATATCAGTTACATAGTAATTTGTTAAATAGTTTTAAGATGGTTTATGCTGTATAATTTCGAGAAATAAAAAGTGTATCTCTGTATTTGAAGATAATAGTTGAGGTATACTTCATTGTTTATGGATTTTCTTCATTATTGCCTTTTGGTTTTTAATTGTAACTTCTTTTTTTGGTGTTTTCTACATTTGCTTCAGTAGGAAGGCATACATTTTATAAAAGGAAAGTTTATTTTATTATAGATACAACAGTGACAGGAGATAAATGTCAAAATCCATTAACTCAAAATAAATGAGGAACAATTATTCTAGTGAAGTGGTAGAAATAGAATATACATTCAAGTCAACAGTGAATTCCATCCTTAAAGAAAAATTTTGATATAATAGCTTCCGCACAAGTACAATCTCGGTAGCATATGTGAAAGCATTCACAGATGCAAAAGCATTTCACATTCTTGGTGTGAAGAAAATTACAACTGCCCTATTTTTATTGCTTCTTTTTTGTAATAAAAACATTTTTTTTCTTAACTGATTAAAACATGTAAATTCATTGTATCTTAGAAAGAAGAGATTAAATCAGAATTGGGTCTGCTTTCATCTCTTGTACTTCCAGTTATATACTCCCACAGGAAAGATTTTCAATCAATTGTGTACGTTTGAAAAGATTTTTTTTTTTAAACCGTATAACCTCAACTTAGATCTAGCAATCTGTTACATGACTTTCTAGCTTATATGGTGGTTCAATTTATAGAAAATTAAAACCACAGGTTGTTTTGGTATGCAATATATGCTCATGAATTAATAATTGCCAGGAAGACATTGAGGGAATCAATACTGAATATTATAGTTAAATTGCTTTATTTAATATCCTAATAGGTGGCCAGGCTAGGTAATCCTAGCACTCTGGAGTTTAAGGTGGGTGGACTGCTTGAATTCAGGCATTCGAGACCAGCCTGAATAAAAGCAAGACCCTCATCTCCACTAAAACATAGAAAAACTTGCCAGGCATTGTGGTGGGCACCTGTAGTCTCAGCCACTCGGGAGGCTGAGGCCAAGAGTATTATTTAAGCCTAAAAGTTGAGGTGGCCATGAGCTATGACGCCATGACTCTCTACCCAGGATGATAGAGTGAGACACTATCTCAAAAGTAAATAAATAAATAAAATAAAATACAGTGAAGTCAAATAAAAGAAGATCCTGACAGGTTTTTAATGTTTAAATCCTTAGAAAAAAAAAGATACAACTTATAAAGTGTGAAATAAAAACTCTTTGTTTTGAAAATAATGAAAATAGAATGGGAGAAGACATTTTAAAATTATGGTGTTTATTAAAAAATATTAAAACACAAGCAAAGTGTGAAAATATACTCGATATGGTTAAGGGAAAAGTGGAAAAGTGCTATTCATGATATTGTTTTTCACTCTATTTGATAAAAGTGTTATAAAAATATTAAATCATAGCAAAAAGTATTAAGAAAATGTAAAAACAGAAGAATGCCACCTATGTATGAAATGTGACATTATCACTCCCCCTTCTTTAATAAGATCAAATATAATAAATAACCAAGACCCAAATGTAAAGAGATGGCATGATGATAATTTGTTACTTTCTATAATATGGAAAGTGCTCTGTGAGAATGATAAGAAAAGACAAAAAAAATGAGCTAGAAAATTGTATAATGATCTAAATTTTCACAGCCCACTATGACAACTGGTGGGCATGTGTGGCCATTTATATCTAAATTAATTAAAGTGAAACTAAGTAAACTCAGTCACAGTGGCTACATTCTAAAAGGACATTTCTGCTGTCTTTGAAAAGTCTACTGACTAGTGCTGCTCTATATTGTCAACTTGCAGAAAAGCAAATACAGATGTCCCTCAAACAGAATATCCAAATTCTCTAGTAGCTTGAGAAACCGCGATTGTAGGAGCAAAGAACATAACTTTACAATGACCAGTGGGATTAATGTATTCTCACTCTGACAATTGAACCCTGAATCATTATACTATTCTTAAATGCAAAAGTCAACACAGTTTATTTAACAGCATTTTGAAACCTGTGAATGCATACATGCATCAGATGTAAATTTTTTGTAGGCAATGTCATTCCTGGGAATATCTTCACAGAAGTAGAAGTCCAAGCACAAAGAGACATCAGCACATGTGGATAAGGGTGTTTACGACTGTCTTGGTTGTAATAGAAGATAAAAGGGGGGTGGGAGGAAGAATAAAAAAGAAAAGAACAGGAGCTCAAAAGCTTAAGAAACAAAATAATTAAATACTTAACCATCAATAGAGGAACACTCGAATTGCCAATATGTTACATTACACAGGAATTAAAATAACTATGAGCCTGCTCTCTGCAGGCATTCAGAACAGTGAGTTGAAATGTTACCAGTTAACTTAGAGTGATGTTAACAAGGAACTGAGTGAAGTGAAAGATTCATTGAAACGTGCATGACATGAAGCCATTTTTGCAAAGCTGCCTGATAAGTACACAAACATTTATACACACATGTATGCGTACCTACACATGAAACTTATGCAAATGCATATATGGTTATCTGAGCAAGGAGAAATACAAGGACTGCATGGTAGATTGTCCATTCTGCTGACATTCTGTGAAGGAGAAGGCGAAGATAGGTCTATGAAGATAAGGAAAATTAAGCATAAAAGCATGTAAAAAATACAAGATTTGGTTATATATGTAATCACCTATAATTATACATGCTATGTAAAGACAGATACCTATAAAGACATTAAAATAACTTCAAAGATAATTACATTTAAATTATTCAGATTTAATTTTTTCCAGTCAAAAATTTAATTCCAACTTCTTTTTCAAAACACCCAAATACAATTTTTCTTGCAATATATTGTTAAATGGCTTTATGTGGGTGTCAATTAGGATTTTTCTTATTTACATAAAGTATTATCCGACACATTCTAGCAGAAGCCTGATTTTGTTTACGTAACGTAAGTAGAAGGATGAACTATCTCATAGAAATATAAGGCAAGCTGTAAATGA
Organism: Galagoides demidoff; assembly: GCA_963574575.1. Lineage (NCBI taxonomy): Eukaryota > Metazoa > Chordata > Mammalia > Primates > Galagidae > Galagoides > Galagoides demidoff. The sequence goes on along the minus strand of CAUYQV010029312.1, from coordinate 38,812 downwards.
GAGCCACATATGTAATTTGAAATTCCTGAGAGTTATATTTTTAAAAGCAAAAAGAACAGATGAAATTAATTTTAAAAGTATGTCTCATTTAGTGGAAATATCTGAAACATTATGTCAACAAACAGATAATATAAAAATTACTAGAATAGTCCTCACGTTTGTTGAAATTCAGTGTCCATGCACATTTTCAGCACTTCTCAATTTGGACTGGCCACATTCAAAGTGTTTATTTGCCACCATATTGGACAGCCATATCAGACATTGGAAAAAAAGAGGGGGTTGATTTTTAAAAGTTGCTGTAGTAAAAAATTTGCTCATGTAATGCAGAGTAATACAGTCTGGTCTTCTTTCCTGTTTATTGGCACTCTAAGTGTCAAATTTAAATAACAGAGGTAGAGGACCTCTAAATGAGAATGATGCTTGTGTGGGATTGAGCTTTGCAATGGGAAGAGGTGGGTGTGTCCAGAGAGATACAGACAGCGGAAATAGTTCTCCTTGGCCAGAAGGACCAATAACAAGGGAAACTCAGTCCAAGGGCGGACAGGTCACTGCTGGGCCCATGTCCTCAGAGAAGTCTATGTCTTTTGCAAGGTCACTCTGGCCTTCGTGCTGGTTGTGGGTTTTGCCGTCTTTCGTGATTACTCTTGTTACCTGAGATGCCAGCATGAGAACCCTCCCTTCACGGGGGTTCCTGGATCCCTTTATCAAGGTTTCAACACAGGTAATTCCATCTTAATTCTCATACATTTCACATAAGTACACATGGCTTGTCTAGAATAAAAAATTTGCACAATGCTTCCCAAACTGTTTTTTTGTAAGAATCAAGCGAGGATATTTTCGTTACTGTCGGTGAAAGCTGCATGTCTCACATAGAGGAGGTTTACACAGGAGGGGCAATGTGGACACGCAAGTGCGGGCAGGTGTGTGCTGGTTTTACACTGTGCATTTTCTTCTTTGAAGAAGTCACTTATCACAATCATCTGCAGAACTTTCTTTTCCCAAAAGACAGACTATCCTGCCAATCCAAACCCTTGGAGACAGAATTCCCCCTGCGGGAGAGAAGGGCCTGTTGATCTCGTTGTAAAAACATGGTTGCCTTAACATTCTGAGATAATCAACTGAGCACTGGTTCTGGATAAACCCACTTTTAGAAATCCTCCTTCCATGTTTGGGCCACAGGCATTTTAATGCCCAAGTCATGCAGATATTTCTCCTGTTTTAGTGTTTATCTTGCTCTGAGTTTTTTTCTCGCTTTTATTTCCTCTTCACTTTGAATATGAACTTTCAAACACAATAGTGACCCACAGCACATTTTCAACACAAATTATTCAACATGGGGAAAAAGAAAGAAAAGTATTACTGTATCTTTTCAGAAATGTCTTTACTAATGCATCACTTTAAGCCTGGTTGTCCCAGGCAGTTCACTGGCCAGCAGGCAAGATTAGTAATGTTACAGAAGGAATACCAATACAACATTTCTGCTGGGCAAAGTAGATTTTGCAGCAAAACAATTAGCTGTGCAAGCCCATTTACTGTGTGGATGAAGACCGCCGCTTTCCTTGGCCTGCTCTTCAGCTGTGTGAATCGACAAGTGTGCCCAGCGACGAATGCCCTTAGAATTCTCCCCTGGTGTGGAGAGAATCAACTCTTCTGCTTGTGACAGCACAGAAGTAGGGGCTACAGCACTGGAGCACAAAAGGCAAGCGAAGAGGCCCTGGAAAAGAATTAGAGGGAGGACGACCACCAATTTCCTGCTGCCCAGAGAGGGGTAAATATGATGTATCTTTGAAATCTACTGTCTATGACTCTGGAACAATCTCTGCAAAATACATGAGTATAATGCAAGTGTTCTGATTCCAACAGGCAGGAGAGGCACTTAGGCACCGGGGGCAGGTGTAAGATGCTCTATTCAGCTCACGACAGCCGAGGAGCAGCAGCGGAAGTCCGCTGGGAAACCCCACGTACTTTGATACCCTGGAGGAACAGTAGTGTCAGAAGGCCAAGCAGTTGTTACATAATCCTGACATCACTGTGTACGCTTGTGGTTATCCAGGGAAAACATAGCGACTTCTGGTGGCACCGTGAGTGCAGGTGAAAAAGCCCAAACAATTTTGTCTGATTGTGCGATGAGGCACCACTACAGGGGCGAGCAGAGCGGGAGGTGGGTTGCCTCGTCCACGCTGGCGTTGGGGTTGCCTTTCCACACTGCGCCCGCGTCCCAAGTGTACGCCCTGGGGTTGAGCGGAGATGACTACCGTGAAGTCCCTGCAGGGGATGGTGACTGTGCCGCTGGACAGATACAGAATGGGGGCCACAGCCAGGACCCGGGATGCACAGCAGCTGTGTGAAGGGCGGGGCAGGCCAGGGCAGCCAAGGAGCATTTTCAAATCTGAGAGGAGACAGGTGACAGGCTGCCACCAAGGTAACTGTCAGGTAACTAGGAGGCAGGAGGGGGCATCAGGGACCTTCTCTCAGTTAGCAAAACAAAGGACTGCTGAGTAGCAGGAAGTGGGCTCCAATCCAGCCCACAAGTGGGATCAGCCACCCTGTCCTTTCTTGCAACCAGCCACATATCACAGGGGCAGCGAGACAGGACTGAGCAGGTTCGCCCAAGACGTTAACTCTACGTCAGGTGAGAAACTGCAGTCCACGCACCCTGCGGAATACCATTCAGCTGTAAAAAGGTGGGAATTTTGTGTCTTTTATAACCACTTGGTAATGTATCACAAGAAAGGAAAAGCAAGCATCACATGTGCTCAATGCTAAGTTGAAACCAGCGGGTTAACAACTGCAGGCCCACGTGAGATTAAAAAGCAATTAAACCCCAATGGGGGAAGGGGAGGAGGAAGTCGGGGAAGTTCTCCCCCGGTGGGCACCGCGCACGGGTATGTGGCACTTTTCCTTGGTGAAGGACACAACTACGACTCAGAATTTACCTTACAAATGCAAGCGATGTAAACCGATCATGTGCTAAAAAATATAATAAATAAATGTTAAACGAGACTTGGCATGTAATTAATTTTTTGCCTGCTCAGAAGAAAGGCTAAGATACTCAAATAAAAATTAAAGTTAGTTTTTCAGCCTATTTGTTTTGTAATGAGAGTCGCTTTTTTTTTTATTGCAACAAAGGAATAACAAACGTTTTAATGAAACAATAATCACGTGAATAAGTGAACTGTACTGAAGGAAACAGGACCGGCAAAACAAACGTTGACCTTTCCTTGGTGCAAAGTTTCTTATTTTTTAAGTTTCAACAAACAAAACCACTTATGAGTTCTGAGTGAATAGCAAGACCTGAAGTGAAATAGAATTATAGGAAATCAAGTGTAATGGTTTCTGTAGAACACAGTTACTAGTCAAAGTGTACCTGGGAATTGATGCAAGTGAGGAACAATTACCAAGACTTTGCTAAGACAGGCTGTATTCTAACTGCTCCTGAGCCCCTCAGCCTGGGTCTGGAAATGCTCCCCCCGCACCTCCTTAGACCAAAACATCAGCTGTTCAACACCCACCTCATCTAACAGGTCTATGGAAAATTTACCTCTCCTCATCTGATAGGTCTACGGAAAATTCACCTCTCCTCATCTAATAGGTCTAAGGATAATTTCTAGTCCTTTTCTCCCCCCTGAGTTTCTACTAAATCCCTGTATCTAATCAGTTTTGGCATCATCTCATAGTTCTTGAGTCGAGTCCAAAACCAAAAGATCAAAAAATGTAAGCATCACAGTCTGGGTCTACATGTACTTTTTAAGAGATTAACTTTGGATCATAATTTACTTTTTATGTATTTTATATTCAAGTACTTTTATAATTTGTATATAAAAGTTTGTATTTATTAAGTGGCTTCAGCTGCCTAGAATATTCTTCATTTTTATCAGTATACGCTGACGTACTCTGCCAGGTCTGATATTACCTGATGAACGGACTGCAGATGATTCATTCTGACCGGGGTGTCGGGAAGTGTCCAGCCATGTGTGTCTCCCATTTTCACACTGCATGACCAGACAGCCCTGTATTTATTAAATTCAAAGGGAATTCCATTTGTGTGTGTGTATGTGTATGTGTGTGTATATATATATATATATACTTTTTTTTCTTTTGAGACACAGACTCACTTTGTTAACCCTGGCTGGAATGCCTTGGCATCATAGCTCACAGCAATCTCAAACTCCTGAGCTCAAGTGATCCTCCTGCCTCAGCCTTCTAGGTGGCTAGGACTATAAGCATGTGCCCCCTGGCCCAGCTAGTTTTTTCTCTTCTTTGTTTTTTTTTTTTTTAGTAGAGATAGAGTCTCAGTCTTGCTCAGGAGAATCTCAAACTTCCTAGCTCAAATAATCCACCCCCTTGGCTTCCCAGAGAGCTAGGATTACAGGCATGAGCCACCATGTCCAGCCCCCTAGTTTTCATATTCTAAAGCTCGAATCTGTAGTATGATTTTGGAACTATCATTTATTTTTAAACAATTGTGGAAATTTCAAATTCATTTCAAAAAGAAGAAACAAAAATACAATAAACCCCCATGTACATGTCACTCACCTTCAATGGTGATCACTTGACGACTGTTCTGGTTTCATCCACACTCCAATCACTTCCTCCAAACCCAAATAATTTGGAAACAAATTTGAGTTTATATCATTTCATCCAATAAAAAAGTTCTGATTTAGAGGGAACACTCTCCATGTAGAGAATTTAACAACCACATGCACAACTGTTGCCTTCTGTGGTTAGAATAAAGAAGCTTCAAAAATTACACTGGAACGTTTCCCATTCTGCTTTGGCACAAAGCACATGAACTTGGGGGATTTTTCTGGCAGCTCAGTGGACTACATTCCAGAGGACCCGCCTGTCTAGAGCAAGAAGCTGGGCAAAACATTTAAGAACATCCTTTTGTAAGCATGGCTAACTGTCAAAAATAAAGAAATCTTCTGGGGTTATAAACAACATAAGGGTGTGAATTTAATAAGAAAAACAGACCCTCAGACTGCTGTTGGTTGTGGTGGTGTCTTTCCACCCAGTGACCCAGAACCTTGGTCTTAATGAAATTCTGTAGAATGTGTGTGCCTAGGGCCAGCGTGGGGGCAGCTTGCACAGACATTCCCACAGAAAGCTGGGACATAGGAAAGGAGGCACAGCCAGCATTGGTAACAAGACAACAAATGACAGCAACAAGCATGTTAATAAGTCCCTCTTGGTAGATGGTGGAGATAGCGGCTTTTCTTAATTATCATTACAAAGAAAAACGTCTTTCTCAAAATTCCTAACTACAGTCCAATCTACTTCTATGTGTCTTTGAATTCTTTTTTTTTTTTTTTTTAGTTCTTTTTTGGCCTGGGCTGGGTTTAAACCCACCACCTCCAGTATATGGGACCGGCACCCTACTCCTTTGAGCCACAGGCACTGCCCTGTTTGAATTCTTAATCATACATTTTTTGGTAAACCCCTCCAGAAAAGCTTATGTATTCTTGGGCCTATTTGTGCTCATAAATGTTGAAAATAAGCAAATTCAGTTCCTGTGAGGCATAGCCAAATTCAATCTCAGATTTCAAAACATTGCCACAAAGTCCCAAAGGTCAGAGTCATCAATAAAATGACAAAATGAAGAATAAATGAAAAATCATAAGTGAGAATCTTTTGAAATGTGAAACTGCATAATCAGATTTTCAAAGACTACACCGACAATTAACATTTAAATTAAATAAATATCCATTTACTTAGTATTCTTGAAGGAGTCAAATGTGGATAGTATTACAGGAAAATAAAAAAGAAAAATAAACTATGAAAATGATCAGGGTTGTACTAAATAAAAGGTAAAAAACTAGAACACTTGAAAATGTAAACATACAGAAAATTGAAATTAAAAGTTGAGTTGATTAAAAAATAATAAAATTGAATGAATATGTTAAAGAGCAGATTAGATAAGAATAAATTGAAAGCTAGTAAAAACATCTGAATAAACCATAAACAATTTAGAACAAAGAGACAAAGACATAAATAAATTAGAGAAATATGAGACAAAGCTGAAAGTATAACACTTATCAAACCAATTTTAATAACAAAGAATGCAGAGAATCAGGTAGAAAGATTTTACAATACAAAGACTTGCTATTTTCCAGAACTGATACAATTCCCAATGCCTTTGCTTCCAGATGACTATTCCTATTTCTAAATTACCCTAAACTTTAAACAACACAAATTTATTACCTTAAAGTTCTGGCAGTCAGAAGCCCAAAATGGATTTTCCTGGGCTGAAATCAAGCTGTCTGCAGAACTGCATTCTCTCTGGGGGCTCCTGGGAAGATGGCCTCCTTTCTCTTCCCAGCTTGTAGAGTCTGCCCACTTTCCTTGGCTTCCATCTTCCGTCTTCATCCAACACCAGTAGCAAAGCGCCCTTTAACTCTGTCATTGCCTCTCTTGCCTCCACCTTTCTCATAGCAGACCCTGGGTGTAATGTAGGATCTATACAACTAACCCAGGATAAGCTCCACAGCTCAAGGATTAGCAACCTTAATTCTATCTGCAACCTCGTCATGTAACATAGTCACAGGTTCTGGGGACTAAGATAAACATGTTTGGGACACCATTATTCTGCCTACCTAAGAAACTGATGTTGTCATTCAGATATTCTTGCAAATCATAATGAGAACAAATTATCCCCAAGTGAACAAAGGCTTTTAGAAATATTAATAGAAGCCAGTTCAAAGAAAACAAAATTGAAGCTTTGAAGTAAAACAACTATGTTCTATAATTCTATATCTAAGAAAATTCTATTTCCAGAATATGAAGAAAGTAACAAAACAATCAGAAAAATAAAAGCTAATTACTATAAGACTATTATTAAATATTGAAAAGTATATTTTGAAAAGGAGGAAAATGTGCAAGAAGCAAAGTCTGAGACACAGGAAAGCACAGCCCCAACCAGGAGAGAAGTAGACTGTGGTCAAACCTGATGAACTTGGCTGTGCAAAGCAAAACGAGGAATCGTCGTAGCCAGCCACTTATTAGGATATTTTTAACTCATCTGTTACAGTAATTGAGACTGCAGACAAAACATACCAGTTTTTGAAAGCTTAAACAATCTTAGCAACTGAAGAGGAATGCTTTACTTCAGATCACTTGCACAAAACAGCAAGTACAAAAAGAAGCAGTTATGAAAAATAATTATGTGCTAAGATATATATCATGTATCACAAATTTCAAGTGATCTATATACCTTAGTCATGCACCAAAATGAAATAAAGATAGAATTACTTACAAAAATACAATTTTAAAATCCCCATTTAATTGGAAAAACTAAAAAATCCCAATAACAGTAAAACAGAAAAGTACATAAAGATTTTAAAATATATTTCATAGAACAATAATAAAATTATCACACAACAAATTTATAAAAGGTAAATACATGTTCCATTCAGTAAACCTGCTACTGGGTCCTACTCAAAGGAAAAGGGGTCATTTTATCAAATAGAACCTGAGCTCACATGTCTATTCCAGCACAGTTCCCAATTGTAAAGAAATCAACTCCAATGTTTATCACTGAGAGAATTAACAAAATGTAGTATATACAAACATAGAGTCCTGCTCAGCCATAGGAAGGAAGGAATTAATGCCTTCCTCAGCAATTTGGATGCAACTGGAATACTCTTAATCTTAAAGAGATACTGAGTTATTTTTAAGAAAATAAGAAAAACTGAAAATTAATGATGTGCAATCAGTATGAAATGATAGAAAAATAATCACAAAATAAAGGCAAAAAAAGGGAGGAAAATGTTACTTTAAAAAAATAGTCAATAAAATAGGAAGCTAAATAAAAAATAACAGAGGAACAGCAAAACATAAAGCAGTGTCTCTGATAAGACAATTAAAATGAATCTGTTGTGTGATTAATCAAGAGAAATGTAGCCGAGAAGATGAAATAAACAACATTAGTACTATGAAAAGGAAGAATGTCATAGATCCCGAAAAGCTTAACCGGATAATAAGAAAACCTTACAGGTAGTACCTCTATGCCAATATTTCTGGAAATAAGGATAAAATTTTAAAAATCCTAGAAAAAAGTGTCCAAAATCCAAGAATAAATAAAAGTGGTACTACTTTAGTAAAATTGTGTTCATAGGTTAAAATGTTTTCACAAGTGAAGCAGCAAAAGTTTTTATAGCCAAGTCAAAAGTGTGAAAAAGAAATATTTCTAATTTTATACAAAAGCTTTCAAAATATATGAAGAGAGGAAACATTCAGACTCATTAGGTGGATAGAATCTTCATATTAAAATCTGAGGAAGAAATTATAAAAAAGACAAAATAAGGGCTAACTTGAAGCCAACATAGGTAAATACTAAACAAAAAAATCACAAATTAAATTCAGATATGAATGCAAATTGTATCGGTATTGGATTAATTCCTCAACTGTATAATTAGACACATTAAAATGCCCAAACCAAATCCTTTGGGTTAATATTAAATTACAGAAGATGATTTCAACACTTGTAGAAAAGTTGTTTTATAGAGAAAAGCATCAATTTATGACAATTATTCTAGCTAAAATAATGTATGGCTATTTCTTAATCCGGGAAGAAAAATCTACCAAAATACTCACAGTGAATAATACACTAAATGGTAAAATTTAAAAATACTTAAAAATCAGAAATGAGTCCAGGCAATCCGCTAGCACCTCTTCAGCTTCACTTTGGACTGTACATCCTGGCTAGTGAAATAAGACAAGAAAAGGAAATGAATGTGCACAGAATTGTAAGTGAAAACAAATCCATCGTCATTCAAAATTGCTATGTTGGTGTGTGTAGGAGCAGATATGAAGAATAATGATCAGACTTTAGGTATCAGCTTCAAAATATAGAGCTTGAAAGTCACACTCTCATTGTTGTAACAAGACAAAAGCTGGGTGAATGAAAACTCAAGAGATTTGAGGCCATAGGGCAAATCAACCACCCCTAAGTCTGGAGATGAAGAGCTATAAGGGAATCAGCAGCTGAGATCAGCTTATGCAGAGCAGGAGGTACTACTATTTTTGTTTTTGTTTTTTGTTTCTTTTTTGTCATTCCCTGGCATCATAGCTCACAGCAACCTCAATCTCTTGGGCCCAAGTGATCCTCTTGCCTCAACCTCCCGTGTAGCTGGGACTACATGTGTCTGCCACAATGGCTAGTTTTATACACAGGGTTTGGCTTTTGCTCAGGCTGGTCTCAACCCATCTTGAATAAACCCAAAGAAATCTGCAACAAGAACTTTGGCAGTTAAATTTCTCAAGATAAATACCAGAAATCTTGAAAGCAGCCTGAGACACATGATGTATCACCTATGGGCAACACCAGTTTAAAGAATAGAGATTCTCCTGTGAATCCATGGAGGTCAGAGAGAAGGGGAATCAACACTTTTTAGATGCTTAAAGCAAAGAACTACCAACTGAAAATTGTATAACTGGTAAAACTCTCCATCATAAATGAGAGAGAATCAAGATATTTTCAGACAAAGGGGGAGTAATTTGTCAATTTCAGATCTACCCTTAGAGAATGGTTTATAGAAATTATTTAAAAGGAAAAGAAATAGTGGAAGAAGTAATCTTGGAGCATTGGAAAGCTAGAAAGAACAAGAAACAGATAAGAACTATGGGCATATACAGTAGATTACCCTCCTCGTGGGTTTTCTAAACTGTACATGGGTGACTGAAACAAAAATTTTAATGCAATCAAAAATTATAATACTGAAGATAGAACAGGAAGCGTGAAAAAACTTAAATAGAATCAAGGCCTACACGCTTCATTTGGAGTCATGGAACTTGAATGCGTAGAATGTGAAAAATGATACATTTATGTTGTAATATCCAAAATAACCTCCAAGGAGCCTACACAAAATGACAAACACACAGAAAATGTCAAGATGAAATACAAATGGGTTTAAGTAGCACGACAGAATGCAAGGAAAGAAAAACAGAGGCACAAGAACAAGAGAAAGCAAACACAAAACACATTTTTCCTGAAGAAAATATTGCATGAACCTATCCAACCAAAAAAAAAAATGGTATCTAGAATATATAAAGAATTCTTAAAACTCTACATTAAAAATCAGACAGTCCATCTGGACACAGGCCAAAGATCTGAATTGACATTTCAGTCAGGAGGATGTGCGGATGTCAAATAAACACATGGACAGATGGTCAGCCTTATAGCTGACGGGGAAATGCAAATCAAAGCCAGGATGGGGAATCACTGTGCACCCATCAGCATGGGTGAAGTTTTTAAAACTGTAGTAACATCAAAATCAGGCAAGAACGAAGAGGAACTGGATAATGTGTATATTGCTGCTAGTGATGTAAAATGTGGCCAGTCTGGAAGTTTCAAATTAAACACACTGCTATTAAAAACTCCGACAGATGCCAGTGTGAAGGTGGAGAGAAAGAAACTCTTACACCCTGCTGGTGGGACCGCAAACTAGTGCAACTGGTGTGGAAAGTGTGTGGAGATAACTTAGAGAACCGAAAGTTGACCTACCATTTAATCCAGTGGTCCCACTGCTAGTGTATGTGTGTGTCTGAGGGAAAAGGGCGATTTTATGAAAAGGACACCTCCCCTCGAATGTTTATAGTGGTACAATTCACAAAGATGGGGAAATGATCCAAGTGCCCACCAGTAAGTGAAAGAATTAATAAAATATGGTCTATGTATACTGTGGAGCATACTCAGCCATAAAAAATGGCGATCTAGTATCTTTTTGGACAATCTGGAAACCATTCTTTGAGCCATCACAAGAATGGAGAAAAAAATACATGTACTCAATAGTAAACTGGAACTAATTGATCAACACTTAGGTGCACAAGTGGAAGTAGATCTCAATAAAAATCAAGCTGGGGGAAGCAGGGTGGGAGGGGGATGGATAAATCACACCCACTGGGTACAATGCACACTGGGTGAAGGGCATGTTATAACTTTGACTCAATCTGTACAAAAACAAAACATGTATATGCCCTAATATTCTGAAATTATAAAAAACTGGGGAAAAAGTAGCAGATGAAAAGTTCTGTCTCAATGAGGCTCATGTTCTAATGGAAGAAGACAGAAAATAAATATCTTTTAAAAAACCAGCTATTACAATCTCAGGTATATATCCCAGAGTAATAAAAACATGCATTCACACAAAATTCATACAAAAACCTGTGCTCAAATGTTGCTAGTACCTATTTCTTTCCATTAGTCAAAAGTGAAAAGAACCCAGATATCTTTCCATGGCTGCAACTTGTGGTACGTCCATTCCATAAGATGCTACTCAGAATTAGCACTTAGATGAATCTACAGGTAATTATGCTGAGTGATGAAAGCCAGTTCCGAAGGCTGCTGATGCATGCTCCTCTTTATGTATAATAACGTTCTCAAAACAACAGAATTATTGGAATTGAGAAAAGATTAGTGGTTTCCTGGTTTAAGGAAGAATGGGGACAAGGAGAAATTGGATATGGTTTAAATGAGCCGGTGAAGAGCTACGTATTGCAGAGACGTTCCGTGTCTTGATCTCGTCTGTGTAGGTACCTTGGCTGTAACATTGCAGTATACTTTTGTCAGATGTTTCCTTGGGGAAAGCAAGTGAAGGGTACATGGGGTCTCTCTGTATTACCTTCCTCCAGCAAAGGTGAATCTAAACATCAAAATTTAACTAAGAAAACACAACACTAGTCACACCTGAGTCATCTGTTGTATATGAAACTATCTGAGGTCTACTACTGATGACATAAAGAATTACCACAATCCGTAAGGGCAAAATTAACAACTCAATAGAAACGTGTGCAAAAAATATGAATAAGCATATGGTTACCCCCAAAAGTAAAAAGAAAAAAAAAATCATGGGGTGGCACCTGTGGCTCAAAGGAGTAGGGCACCAGCTCCATATGCCGGAGGTGGTGGGGAGGTGGCAGATTCAAACCTAGCCCCAGCCAAAAACTACAAAAAAAAAATGTGAAACATTTTTTACAATATTTTATATATATATATATATATATATAAAATAAAACAGGATGATAGATTTTTCCTACCCACTAGATTGGGAAATTCCAGGAAAATTCTGAGGTTGTATATTGGTTCATCCAAACTGTAAATTCCTGGGCCTTAATGCGTGATTAAAGTTGTGTAATTGTGTTACTGGCAATTCCAAATCATACATATGTTCACTAAAAAACTGCAACGGATGTGCCCAGAACAACATATACAGCACAAGAATATTCTCAGCAACATGGTTTATAGTAAAAAAGAAGTCAGCAGTCCAGATTTTCAGGAACGGATAAATTATGTCTTCAGACAATGGAGTACAATATGACAATGAGGATCGCTACAATGGCACGGATATCACTTAGCAGCAGACCTAGCTGAACAACGTACAATTCAGGGTTTACGCATTTGGCACAATATACAAGAAGACCAAGAAATGACTAAAACAAAAATGAGTTTTGGGTGAGTAAGGAGGAGCGTGCAGTCAGGGGAGAGTTCAGGAAACTTCACAGTGCTGTGGATTTTTAATTTTCCAAACTGAGTGGTAGATACAAATATATGAGCTAATAGTATCCTTTAACCATGTCACATATGCTACATGTAGGTCACATACACATGACATTAGGCATGACATTTTGTAAATACATGTTTTTATAACATTAAGAAAATAAACAATAGCATCAAGATTATAAATTTCGCATTATCACAAATCTAAGTTTGAATTTCTTCCACTCCCCAGGTATGTGATCTTGGGCAGTTATTATGTTAATAAATTAATAATGGTTATATCTTGAGGCCCTTTCCCCCAAGTCCTGAATGGGAAAGACACATAATTCAAAAGGTAAAGAGTTACTGGAGAAAAATCAAAGCCTGTAGTTACTACATGAAAGTTAGTTTTTTCTACCTTCATTGATTCTGCCACTAATTCCTGGGAGAAAGTTTAGTGAGAAATAACTAAAATAATTCTGTTTTCTAATATTCCTATTTCTTTAAAAACATTTTAACATGCAGAAAATCAGGCTTGGCAGTTCCCTGATAAAAAATTCCGAAGGGTTAACTTCCTCTCTAGTGCCTGGGTTTATGAACAGTACGAAAGCAGCTGAGTCGGGGGTGGGCTCCACATGGCAGATACTGGCTCCAGACACCACTTCCAAAATAGTTCTCCCCAAGACTTTGTAATCAAACTATTGTTCCCTTTGCAGTAATTTAAGCTTTGTTGTTATTGTTACTGTGAAATGAATTTAACTGAGATGGAGATTTAGTCTTTGGAGAAATTTGCCTTACCCTGGCCCCTTAATTAAGACCTTAAAAGTCTTTTTAAGTGGAAACTGCCTCCTTAATATTTCCCCACTTACCCGCAACAATCTGTTCTTTAAATGCTGGAAATAAAATTAAATAGCTAGATGCACAGCCTTTGCCAAAGTGAAACCTAAAAATTAGATTCTGTTCAATTACACAGCTTAAAAATAATATTTCTTAATACATTATCATGTAAGTGGGACAAGCCCTTAAAACTTTGATGATTCACTAGATATAAAATTGTTATTTTTATATGATAAAGTCTTTTTTTATAATTTCTGCAATTTAATAATGTTTTTTTTCTTTTCCTTTTCTACCGTACCTCACATCAGATATTTTGTGGTATAAATATTTCAAATTCTCAGTCTCTATATTCTTTGTAAACTGACAGTGGGCGATACCATTTTGCCTGCACCCCAGACTAGTGAAGCCCACACAGTTTTCGAATGTGGTCCTGACCATTGTAAATAGCCGAAACCATTTACAAATTTGGAGCTGTGTGCTGCTTATTTTCAAAATTATAGGTACTTCTATAACGTCATCTCTTATACCTAAATGATATAGTTACACAGGTTAGGGTTGGAAACCGGAGGGCACGAATCCAGTTCTCCCGTGACATGGAAGCATGTTTAGCTTACAGACAGAGCTTTCTTTATAACATTCTATTTTGGAAGGACTCTCTTTTGTGAAATCCAATAATTGAAAAATACTCTAAGTCCAACCAACAGTAGATTGGTTGGAAATTAATCGTTAGGAAAGCAGAAAAAGAGTATTTAGCCTAATGCCAAAAATCTCGTGGGAAAAATAAGGCATAATCTGAGTTTATAATCAAGAACCTGTGTCCACAGGGCTGATAAATCCTGAAGTGGTACGTTGCCATTTCCCAGTAGTGCGTGTGGATGGCTCAGCATTAGCTTCTCTTTCCTCACCAACTAAAGCGTTTTTCCTGCCCAGTATGTTGGGCTTTAGCCCATTTCACTGAACCCTCAGGGCACAGCATACTGTCTTTTCTGTCAAAAACACAGAGTTCTCAATTCTGACAAAACTACATATAAACTTGATAACTCTTTGTCAACTGGTTTTGTGCATGTGTTTAGGGCCAATGCTTTATCATGGTCATTATCAAAGTCAACTGAGTTTTGGTAAGAAAAAAATGTGAGTCTGGCATTTCAAAGCAACCAGAATGGAATTTACCAGTGTTTATAGGAGAATACTCACAAACACTGTCTGAAATACAGAATACTGAGGATGCTAGATGAAAAGATCATAATTTTGGAAATGCTAGTACAAAATAAAACCACTTTATGTAAATATATTAGAGACACCATCCCCCACTGTAGGAAAAGAGGTGAAGAAACTGTCCCAGAGAGAAATATAGTAGGCAGGATATAGCCAGAAAAGCATAAAACGCATTGATAGTTCAACAACAGAATGGAATACACAGTTATTCAATCAGTGGAAGTTTAATAGGGGCAAATAGTTACAGAGATGTTAGTGGGATAAATAAAGAACGTGGCACCACATATTGGTCTTATTAAATCATGTATCACATCATGTAAGATAGAAATCAATGTTTTGTGGTGTCATTTCTCAACTGGGGGTGAAAATGCGTCCTCAGTCAGCCACTACACTAAGCCCTCCAGGGGGCTGCTTCTAGCAATGGGACACAGAGCAGGACCTGAGAACTCCAGGCCTCTGCCCACTGCAACACTTCTTTGCTATGAAATGAATTTCCTTATCAGAATTAATAGCTGATGGCATGCCATGGCAATTAAAAAGGCATTTTTAAATCCACTATATTTTGATTCTGGAATAAGCATTGAACACAGGGAAACTTAATTCATCTCTAGGATACAAATTTATTCCAATAAGGACAAATTCTGCCTCCTCGGTGATAGAAAGTTTCAAAATAATCAACCTGCTAACAGGTGAATTGCTAGCCCCTCTGAGTCTGGTGTCATTTGGGGGGCCAAGCAACACAGTCCCTTCTCTGGGCCCATTAAGCATTGCACAGTGCTGGCCTTTGGACCAGCCTTGGTGAGGCAGTGGATGTATGGAGTCCCAAGTTCCCATCTCTGCCATTGGAGATGACTGGACTTTGGCCAATGGAGCAAACACTGAGTAGCTGCAGACAGAGGCTGGCTGATAGCTCCTGGAGACTTTCTCTTTATGCCTGACTAGGAGCCACCTCTGTAGCAAATTCACTTTGATGAGAAGTCAAATAAGCAAATACATTCACACTTTGTACTTCATCTTGCAGGCCAAGTGCATACAACCTCCCCAGAACGACCTGTCATGATTGTCCAAATCTGTTCTTCCCAAGTTTCTAGTTATTTGGCCAATAAGCACTGACCTTGAATCCAAATGGGGCCACAACTTGTGTCATCTTTCAGTCCACACAAAATGAACAATTAACTAAATAGATAGAAATTCTGCCCATTGGGAAGATTTTCTTCACCACTACATGTCAGGTATGTTCCTTAGAGGGCTGGGGCATCTGGCAGTCCAGGGCCCCCGGGGTGCTCACTATTCTGCAGAGATTCAGTTTTTGCTCTTCAATCAGCAGCTCATGTGGAATCCCAGGTAAGGCCTCATGTCCAGATTAAAAGGAAGGAAGGATGCATTCAATCCACCAGGTCATGAAAACTTACTTGGACTTTTCAGGATTCTTGAAGCCTGATCTCTTTATGATCATTTCTACATGATGATGGATTGCTGTTGAGTATATAGTCTCTTACTATCCTCCGCTCATGACAAGCCACCCTACCTAAAGTCCTGTGGGCATGCAGTCAGCCTCTACTAGATCTTAAGGGCACAGGATACATGATTTTCCTCCAAATTACCTAGGGGTCTATACTAGTGAGATGCTATTGGAGCCTGCTGGAGGTTTCCAAGAGTTCCCATTTGCCATCAATATATTGGCTATTCTTGGATACTCCAGGTTTTAAGGCCCATGTCTCAGAGAAGCTTTACCAGCCTGGCCTGGTGCAGAGCCTGCGCCTGTATGACCCGCTCAGAATTCCAGCTTAATGAGATACATAGCAACTAGATCAGATGAGCACCCTAAATACTGCCAGTTACATGCTGCCTACAAAAATTTTAAAAATACACATAATGTGCTACATTTTGGTAATGGGAGGAGCCACATGTGGCTTCTGACCTTCCACTCTGGAAGGTGCTATGGCCTGAATGTTTGTGTCCTACCAAGATACATATGTTGAAGTCTTAACCCCCAGTGTGACATATTGGGAGATGTGCCTTTAGGAGTCGATTAGGTCTCATGAATGGAATCAGTGTCTTTATCAAAGAAGTCTAAGTGAGCTTGGCCACCCCACCCACAATGATGGTGCCATCTACGAATCAGAAAGCAGGCTCCAATTAAGCCCCGAGTCTGCCAATGTCTCCATCTTGGACCCCCCCAGCCTCCAGAACTATGAGAAATACATTTGTATTGATTTTAATCTCTCTAGTTTATAAAAATTTTGTTGTAGCAGGCCAAACAGACTAAGACAGAGGGGTAGATTAAACATAACCCAGATCCCTGGACAGTCAGAATTTTTATGAGCTGGCGGACTTCTACATTTTTATGGCGTTGCTCCATACACATTGGCATGATGTTTGCTGCAAAGGCATTTTAATTCTTCTCTCCTTCCTGCTCCTTGTGTTCAAGTAGTATGACATCATCATGGAGTAGAGCATGAAAACGTTTATAGGCTAGACTAGGGGTGGTCTTGGGGGACCAAGGCAAATTGGCAGGGAAAAAGGATATTTCCCAAATGAAAGGCAGGGTGGAGAATCTGCCAATGATTTGCTCCATTACACTACCACATCCGAAATATTAATAACACCTGACTTCTGTATCATCACTGCAGTTAAACTCTGAGATAATCAATTGCTACAGAAGAAACTGAGAAGTTTACAGTTCTGAGAAGAATCACCATTCCTGCATGGTCAGCCACTGACTGTGGTCTCATTCTCTGCCTTTTGTCCAGAGATGCAGTACCGTGCTCTGTGAAGTCACCTAGAGCAGAGACTTTGCTGCGTGGCTTTGACTCTCTACCTTCTGTGACACCCACCCCCCCATTGGTTTGGAGACCCCATGTGGGGGTTCTGCCAGTTGTCAAGGATGTATACTCGAATTATATTTAGGAACTAAGAAAATAACTTCTGTGATCCAAACCTCTGCCTAAACGCCATGTCTCCCCAGCCACCCTGGACTGGCAGACCACAGAGGTGGCTTTGATCATCTGCAGCCAGCAGCACTCACTGCCAGGTGTAGTATCTCTGGAGGGCCCAGGTACTTCCCTTTCCTCACTGCACGGTTAACTGACTACACGAGCCTGTACTTCCTGCAAGTAATGCCTCCAGGAATATTACAGTGAATGCTCCTGGCACTGTCTCCTAATTCTTCCACAAGAGGATCTAGCCTACATGTTAGCCTGAAGTTCAGATCTGAGAATCAGTCTGGTATATAGAAGATGCTTTTACTCTCCATGGCAGTGAATTATGTCAAGATCTAAGTTTTTGGTCCCCAGATTTGAACTTCCCCTGTTCTGTTCATCAAATCTTATTTTAGTGGTGTGATTCTATTTTTTTCTTCCTGAAGACATGGTAATCAATAGACATTTGGCTTAAGTTAAAGTATTCTGATTAGGCTTCCAATTCTGGCAAACATGGAGTAATGAAAACAAGATGTATTCTTCAACTTGACACAACCAAGAAGTGGACAAAATATTTGAAATATATATTATAAAAATATATGAAATACATGACTTTCATGTTCTGTATCTAGCCTGATCTGGTGATTTTCTTTGGTCCGAACAGTACTGATCATAAAGTTAACTAAAAGAAAACCACATACTATTCTAAAATACAAGAAGAATCAACAAAACTCTTCAGTCAAAATGTAATAAAAGTGAAAAATAATGACAAAAAAAGAAAATAATTCTATGTAAATATATTTAAAAGAGGAAAAATACAACTGTGGCATGATAGAGTTATCTAACTGAATAATGAATTATTAGTACATTTGAAGCATTTGGGACACAATACAAGAAATGCTCTTAGGAAAAGTTCACACGCACATACATGCTGGCATGTTTTATTGATTTTTCAGCACTCTTTATATGTTAGGGACATTAATCCTATTGTGTCTTTACAAAATATTCATATTTTTTTCACTTAGTATTCATTTGTCTTGTAAGTGCATTTTTTGCCCTTGCTGTTTGTAAGTAAGATCTCATCTTGAATTATATCTTCTTTGTGTTATGAAGGCCATTGATTTCTGAATATTATGTTTTTCATCCAAACCATTTACTGATTTCTTCTATAGATTATAATCATTTTTATGATGCTTTCCAGTAAAAAGATTATTTTCTGAGAATAATGGCAAAGTTATCTTTTTTTTCAATTTTATAATTCTAATTTATTTGCCTTCACCAGATTGCAGTGGTAGTGACCAAAATAATGTTAAATATTTCTGTGTACAATGTTGAACTATACATATTTAACATTTTCACATTTATTGTTTCCCTATTAAATTTAATACTGTTGCATTTTATTTTAATCTACTAAAAATATATCATTGTACTTCAATTTTATCATTACACATTTTTGCCAACAACAAATTTTGTATCTTAAAATGTGATTTCAGCATTAATGTTGATCATTTCTTTTTTTACTTTAGCTCTATAAACATAATGAATTATTTTAATACATATTCTAATTCTAAAAAAATCATTCATTTTTTGGATTCATACCAATTTAGTCTTTTTAAAAATACTGCTGGATTTTTTTGTGCTTATAGTTAGAATTTTTGTTTATTATTTATGAAGGAATTGGTTTGAAATGTCTTTTTGGACCAATCTTTTTTTTTTTTCATTTTCATTTGTTATTATTATTTTTCTTTAAATGAGGTATAAGTTTTCATTATCCTACATAATGTGAAATAGTATAATTGCCATTGATATACTATTCATTTAAAATTAGCAGAAATTACCTTAAATACTTCTATAACTGATGCTGTTAGTTATTTAAAAGCCACTAACAACTCCCCTTATTTCTTCTGTGTAAATTGACCTGGTTAAATTTTCTAACTCATCTGAACGTTTTTGGTAAATTATGTTATTTTAGAAACACTACAGTTCATGATTATTTGTTTTTAAGTCTGTTGCATGTTCTTAACCAACATAGGCTGTTATGTTTTTTAGTTTCAATTTCTTTTAAATTTCGCATGAATATGAGTGTATATAGGATTAGGTTGTGATGTTTGTGTTTATTAGGTAAGGTCCCCATTGCAGTTGTGTCCCACCCTCAGGAGGTGCGCCCTGTACCCTTATATCACGCTCATTAGGTGAGAGCACACCAATCCCGCTCCCCTTTCCCCAATTTCTCCTTCCCCTCCCCCCAATTTGAATTAAATTCTTCTCTTGTGTGGGCATGTATTATTTGTCGACTGGCTTCATATTAGTATTGAGTACATTGGATACTTGCCTTTACATTCTTGTGATACTTTACTAAAGAGAGTGTTCTCCAACTCTATCCAGGTTAATACAAAAGATGTAAAGTCTCCACCTTTTTGTGGCCACCATAGGCTCCTATGAACCTTCTAACGTCCTATGTCTAGGACGTCAACACACTGTGAATAAATGTGATTTCAGCATTAATGTTGATCATTAATGGGAGACTTTGTCTTGTTCCTGACAATAGAAAGTGTCAAGTATTTCAGTATTAAAAAGGCTGTTAGTCATATGATTTTTACAGATAGTTTATATCAGAAGCAGGCATTAAACCCAAGTGTGTCTGGCTTCAAAGCCATTTTCCCCCCATTCATTCATTCTTCCACTATTAAGAGCACAGCTAGGCATGGTCTAAAGAATAAGTCTATTTGGCTACAGCTGTTTCTATTAGGAGAAACTGGTGGTTCTTCTGTAAAATAGAATGCCTTACTTTAAAACAAGTGAAAACAGATCATAATTTCAACATTACTAATATAAAAAGCAGTATAATAGCAAAGGTCACACCTCATTTGATTATAATTCAAGTCACATTCACCTAATCTTAAATATGAGAAGTTAATGCTACTTCTCTAAATTACATAGCCAGTCACAGCATCTGATCTAAAACTTTCAACTAAATACTGTGCCCAGGATTATCTACAAAATCTGTAAGATCCAGTGAGAAGTGGAAATGTGTGTGTGTTGGGGGTAAGAATTATTAGGATGTTCATTAGGACAGGAACAGAGCATTACAGTAAGTATAGGGCTCTTCCAAGGGCAGGCCATGCGTGGTTATGCAGGTTGCACTCCGTGATGCCAGCTCTGGCTACCCTACACATTTATTCCATAAAACCACAAGATATAAGAGCCTCAAGGGGACTCAGGGATTAATCTTGATTACACAAGAATTCAAAATAAAGATGTTTTCTTAGATCACACTTTCACAAAGTCTTGCATTGTACCTTAGGCCGGATAGGAGATGGGAGGGCTTGGTAGGGCAGCTGGCAATAGTCCTAAACCCTCCAGAGAAGTTTCTAAGCTCCAGCCTCCACAATTCCATTTTTGCCAGGTATATCTGTGTTCTCAGTTTGCGACACTCTGCTGATTGGCTCACTTGTATGCTTGGAGAAGATTGTTTGATAGTCGCTGTGTTTTTGATGCTGCATTAACTTAGAGGATGTCTATATGTTCTCTTCCCCACTCGAGTTGTTTATATAATCTTGATAACTGGGTTGTTTTCATGCCATATGGATCTAGGTTTTGGCACCGGCTATCGTTCAAAAATTACCACATAGCTGTTCTTAAGAAGTAACAGAATAACACCAATTCTTTAACTTTTTATCATTTCCAGGCACATCGATAGTTAAAGCCATACAGGTAAAGAGGCAGATGTGAGTATTTTACGGGCTTAACAACAGTGCTTAACCCATGAGCTACAGAACAGAAGCTCCTAAAAGATGACAAAATTCTGTAATTCAGTCAAAATGGCTGGCCCTGATGGACACTTCACAATGTGATTTTACAAGGATAATGATTTATTACTAGTAAATAACTTTTTTTTTTTTGCAGTTGGTTTATAATGCAGAATGATTGCATAAATGTCCACCTTGCAGTGTCTAAAACTGTGCCCCAGGACCGATGTCACTGAGGAGCGCTGACATTAAGTCTCTTTATTTAACAATTATAAGGCCTCTGAACCAACAAAGCCTCATTGTCACTTTAAGTGGTTCGAGGACACTTTGTCCTTGATAAGTAATTGTCATTTGGGTTCTAGAATCATTTTAAATCACCAAACATATGAAGCTGCCATGGAAATAACTAGCAATTATTCTTCTATTGAACAAGATGAGAAATGGTGGTATAACCCATTAACCCCTCTCTTCAAATTCAAAATCAAGGACCAATGTTTTAAAGTACACATAGGTCTTCTTTCTATCTGTAATGGAAATTTTCTATGATATTTTAAAAATTTTCCCCAGTTTAGTTTTAGAGTCTACTTTTACTGATGACAAGGTCTCTATGTTTTTGCATATATCTGTATGACAAAATACTGTACTAGGTAAACCTGAAAATTGCAAAATCCTGTAAAAGTAATAGTGTGTACAATAGTCTAAGGAATAGTGTGAATTCTGGATAATAGAAATACAGATTTTCCTTTGTGAAATCTTTTAGGTACCCTGCTATCACCTTTCAGAATTTCATAAGGGCTGCTGAAGGTCGACATTTTGATGGAGCTTGTCCCCACTGGAGGGGTCTGGGAGCAGACCCACGGCTTCTCTGCCATGGTCACAGGGGAGATGGGGACTTTGCTAATAAGACTGCAGATGCTTTTTGATCTGTGATTTAAGCTTTCCTGTATCTTCCCGAATCTTTATGAAAGTTATTAAGTTCATGCAAACATGACTGTGATTGGATTTTTAACATAGTAAAACAGTGAAGAAGCCCAGATCTGCATATTAATCAGCACAGCATTGAATTTAAACATTGTGCACAGATGCAGGAAAGGAGACCAGATTCAGAGAAAGCATTGGGGGAGGATGGCAAAATCACCAAGGCTGAGACTTGAGCGTTCATCTGTCATTCCAAGGGGACAGGATACCTGAAGTTGCATCTGAGTTATAACTCAAGGTCAGGAAAGGAAAACTGGAAGGCATATTGCAACAAGTAGAGGTTGACCCTGGGAAAGATAACTCATCATTGGATACTCTCCCCAGATCAGGTGTGAAGGGTAAAACCGGTGTGAGATCGGCGTCCCCACTCCTGAGGACAGCTGCTGCTCCCAAGCAGCTATTTCAGACAGACAGCCAGATACGGACTTAACAGGGTAAAGAAGTCGAGGAGGAAAGAAAAAATGAAGGGGAAAAGAAAAGAAGGATGGAGGTAGGGTGAAAGGAAGAAACCGGGGAAGGAGTGTAAGCAGCTGAAGAAAGGGGAGCAGTTAGAGGACAAACCCGATGTCGCATACCCAGTGGATGGTGACCTGGGCTAGGGATCCAGAACCCTGGTGCCCATGTGCTTAACCAATAAGCACTTCAGCTTGGCTGGAAAATGATTGTAGAAAAGATGGCAAAAAGGAGCCCTGAAATTGGCCGGCCGGCCTGAGACCAGAGTGAGATGGGACCGAAGAACAACAGTGGAGGCAGGTGTGACCCAACTGCATGACATCGTAGGTTCCAGTGACCCTTGTATTATAACTGTACTTTCCACAATGAAAATTTATTGCTCAAGAAAGTAAAGAAAGAGAAAATTTGAAATTCTGCTCCTACTTATGAACAGCCATGCATGGCTTAACGACAGACGTACATTCTGAGAAATGCATTGTTAGGGAGTTCCATCCCTGTGTGAACATCACAATGAGTGCTGACACCAGCCTAGACGGGACAGCCTGCTGCACACCTGGGCCATGCGGTGTGGCCTGTCACTCGGGGGCCACAAACCTGTACAGTGTGGGACTGTCCTAAATGCTGTAGGCAACTGTGACGTATGGGAAATCTTTCCATCTCGAGACATATTTCAACAGGAAAGGCACATACATGAAAGTAAAACATAGATGACAAAAAAATTGGAACACCTGTATCTTACCTATGAATGGAGCTGGAGGAACTGGGGGTTGAAGTGGTGAGTGAGCCTGAAGGCCCAGGACTCTCAGGACGAGCAGTGTGGTGTTTTCTGTAGCAGCACAGCACGAACAAGGCGGCAATGTGTTCCATCAGGACATCAGCACAGCTCAGAGGTCACCAGGAGGTCAGAATTTTTCAACTTCATTATAACCTTATGGGACCTGTTATATGCGTGGTCCACCACTGATCGAAAATTTACTATTCAGAGCATGACTGTACATTCAAAAAGTAAGAGATGTACAGAAGCACTGAATACTCCAAAGATTAAATTCAGAATAAAATTCCATTCACAATAACATCAAAACAAATACTATTAATAAGATGAACCAAAAGAAGCAAAGAATTCTACGTTAAAATTCACACAAGTTTGCTAAGAGAAGTCAAAGACGATATGAATAAATAGATACACATTCCATGCTCATGAGTGGAAAGATTCAGTGTTGTTGGGTGGACAGTTCTCCCCAGGTTGATCTGAAGCTTCACTTCCATCCCTTTCAAAATTCCAACAGGCTCCCCTTCCCCCCTGATATTACTAAACAAATCTAAGGATCTGTGTGAACATGCAGAACATGGAGAGTAGCCAAAACAATTGGAAAACGACGCAGTTGGAGGCCTTCACTTACAGTTTCAAAGCTTCCTGTAAACCTAGTTATCAAAATAGTAAGGACAGACATGTCAACAAAGAGAACAAAATTCACAATCCAGAAATAAATGTTTCTATTTCTAGTTATATTAGTTTTTACAAAGGTGCCAAAAATTTTCAACAGGAAAAATAATCTACTCAACAGATGGTGCTGGACAACTGGATTTTCACATGCGAAAAGATGAACTCAAACCTGCACCCCATGCTCCCCAATTAACTCACAATAGATTAGATGGACTTAAATGAAGTAACTAACACAGTAAATCTTGCAGAAAAATATAGGCAAAGTGTTTGAGCCCTCGGCTTAGGCGACAGTGTCTTAGATACATGCATATGATACTAAAGACACCGTCCCTAAAAGATGAAAATGATAGACTGAACCTCATCAAAATTCAAAGTTCAAAAATTTACATCTTAACAATGACCATTAAGAAAAGAATACAAGGAACAGATTGGGATAAAATGTTTGCAAAACATTCATCCAATAAAGGACCTATAAAGACCAGAAATTGTGAAGAACACTTAGAACTCAATACCAACATAAACCAAGAGGCAAAGACCAGGAGCACACATACAGAAGATGGAGAAGTGGCAGGAAGCCCATGAAGTGAGTCCCAACAACCTTAGATGCCAGGAAGATGCAAATTTAAATCATGATGAGATGCTGTTTCACACCTATAAGGGTGGATGCAATAAATGAGATGGACAAATATTAGCAAGAATGTGGAAAAACAGACACATGTTCTTCTGTGACTGTACAAGGGTGTGGCTGCTTTAGAAACAGTTGACCAACATCTCAAAAAGTTAAATGCATGACGACCACATGACCCAGCACTTCCACTGCTGGGTATCTGCCCAAGGAAATGAAAACATTCCCCCATGTTAAGACTTACTGTGAAAATTTATAACAATGTTATTTTTAATACCCCTGAACTGAAATGAGCGAAATGTTCATCCCCTGGGGGTGGATGGACATGATAGATACTATTCACCAATAAAGAATTGACCTCTACTGATCCACGGTTCGGTCTGTGGTGCACAGGAAATGAACCTGGAATACAGTATGCCAAGCGGAAAAAGCCAGGCACCAGAGGAGACAGAATCTGTTTATATGAAAGGTCCAGAATGGACACATTTATACATCAGCAGTTTTCTGGGGTAGAAATGGGAATTCCTCTTAAATGGGCAGGAGGAGTGTTATTGGGGGAATGAAACTATTATAAAACTGTTTTTTGATGATGGTTTCACCTTTGGTAAAGTTACTCAAAATCATTAAATTGTTCACTTAACCTGAGTGAATTTTGTTTTGCATAAAATATGCCCCAGTAAACTTGTTCAGGAAAGTGACATAAGCCTGGAGACCAGTTCACTGGGATGTTAGTGGCTCCACTGTCTTGATAAGGAAATGGAAGCCAATGGGCCTCGGATTCACCAAAACTGAGTGTGATGGATCTTCCCAGCCCAGGTCTGCATGTCAATGAGCACAGAGTGATACGCTGGGGTAGATTTGGTTTGGGAAATTTCATTTCTTGTGTTCTTGATACTTTTAATATTTGAATAACTGGGAACATTATTTCTCTACTCAGAAATGCTGTGTTCGGAGCAGTAAATCCATAAAATATAACATGGAATATTAGGATTTAATAAGGGGTCATTTCGGAATTACTGTTTACTGTATTAGTACTAAAAATCATTATCTAAAAATAACAGCTTTCATTTTCAAGTAATTTAAAACCTTTTCAAATCCTGGAATTTGGGATTTATTTCACTAAACTTTTATGCCTAGAACGAATTTGATAATCTGTGAACGGTAGGTCAAATTAAAACTGTGTAACCTGTACTTTGTCACTTTAAAGACAGATTATGAATAAATGAAAGAGAAGTCCTTCCATTATAAGATAAAGCAAAAGGGCCATGTAGATGGCACTGCCATGCTAACAACAGTGACGGTGTAACACAGAAGGTGGTCGGATCAACCCGTGAAGGCAAAGCTGGCTTCACACCAGGCCCATGCGCAGAAGACTCACGCTCTAACGCTCTGCCGTGGTCATCCTGATATTCTTAATAACTTTTTAGCAGGGGGCCTTATATTTTCACCTCGGTCTGGGGCCCAGCAAATTAGGTAGCTGGTACTGCACAAAGAGAGGGGGGCATCCGAAGTAAAGTGGTGACTTATCACAGCAGTTCTGTGTTAATTGTTCTCATTTGTTGAAAATGTTCCTCTCTCTATGCTTAAAGTTAGATGAATAAGATAAAAATGTACATTCTTGGCAGTGTCTGTGGCTCAAAGTAGTAGGGGATTGGCCCCATATACCGGAGGTGGCAGGTTCAAACCTGGCCCCGGCCAAAAAAAAAAACCAAACCTGTAAAAATGTACGTCCTTCTGCAGTTCTACTCAAATGGCCAAAGGAATTCATGCCAGCTTCTCACTCAGAAGCACCCTTGTGTTCCATTTACTTACATCTTTGCAGATATGACAGGATACTAACCAGTGTCTTCTGAAAAGCCTTAGCAAACGTTGGGCCGTGGCGTCCACCCACTGCCGGCTCTGCCTTGCAGGAGAGCATGAGACGTGATCCCCGCCAGTCGGCTTTGCCGAGCAGGGGAGGGGAGCATCTGTCCATGGCTGTCCTGCTGGAGGCTACGCCCCTCACGGTTGACACTGCGCCATGGAGGAGGAAGAGGTGCCAGACGGGATAAGTGCTACTTATTTTGAAGATAAAATACATAAATTATGCTATATTAAACGCACTTGGGAAAGCAGGCTGGCATCATCTGCTAATGATGGTTTAGCTGCTGTGGAACTGCATGAAGGCTACCAAAAGCTTTCTGTAAATGAATAAAGCAGATCCCGGGTACATTTTCTACGAGGTAAAAAATATGTATTTGTACACATTTTTATATATTCTCAGCTTCATTTGAAACAATGCTCTTTTTCTTGTTTTTCACCATTTCCCATCCCTGAAATCCTTACCCTGTGCTTCTCTTTCATCCCTTCTGAAGGAATCTGGGTGGGACATCCTGCTCCCCTCTTTCCAACACACACACACTCTGCCCTGATTGATCCCTGGCGACATCGGCGCTGAAATGAGGACCCTTCAGTGCTCACTTGTCAGCAGGAAAGCAAGCTGGGATTGGTGAGCGAGGTCTTCCTTAGAAGGGGGTGCTGAGATTGGTGGGTGCAGGGGTGGGCAGAGGGTTGTCGAGGGAAGGGATTTCATGTGTTTGCTCATCTTAAAGGAGGATCTCTTCTGCTACTACCCCCCCCCCCCAATGTCCCAGTGTTTGCAATGCTTTTTCATTTTTTGCAGAAACTATGAAAAACAGCTTGGCAATCAATATGTTACTATTTTTTGGTGACTTACAAACCAAAGGTGGAAGCTGGAAATAAAACTGGAACATGTATTGAAAGCTTAGCCAATGCAGAGTGAATATTTAAGCCTCCATATTTTTTCACATTTTTCCCCCCTCTGGAATAGACTTGTTCATGGAATAATCGCATTCATTTTCCAAAACCTATCTCAGAAGTCATCTTCTTAAGTAAGTTCTCTCTGCCTTTTCCGATTCATCATTATCTTATCTTTGCTAATTTCGTATGCTATCTGTGCTTTTATTTTTGTGCATTTCATTGTCAGTAATGATGTGCTTACTTTAAAGTTTAACTTTCAGTCTAAATGGTGAGCTTCAGGGAAAAGTAGTTATCAAAGGAGCTTCGAGTGAAGGACTCTTAACCTCTCAACATGAATCCTAAGACCTTTCATATAAAGCCGTCAATAGGACTTCATTATACACAAACATTAAAACATCAGGACTATGTTGGTGAAACTGAGAGCGGTATGTATACATGTTTAATTTCTCTAGATTTGTCTGCTCTGATACAATATGCAATGTCTCCAGTTTGGTAGATGCTTACTGTTTATTGTTGTGTGACCTTGTATCAGTTTTCTAGGACTCCTGGAGCCAAGTCCCACAACCTGAGTAGCTGAGAACAGCAGAAATTCATCACCTTCCAGTTCTGGTGTTGGAAAGTCTGAAATTAAGGTATTGCCAAAGGTGCACTCCCTCGGACACCCAAAATGGAAAGTCCCTTCCTGTTTCTTCCAGCTTTGGGAGGCCTGCTGCCTAGCTTTGCCTTGTATTATATCACTCCAATCTGTCTTCATATGACTGTCTCCTTAAAAGGACACAAGTCACATTAAATTAGGGACTCACCCCACTCTCCTATGACCTCTGAATTTAATTAATGTCTGTGATGCCAGATTTCCCAATAAGATCACCAAAAAAGGTGAACATAATTTAACTCGTAACAGACTTATTCATTCTTCAGTGATTTTATTTATATTAATATGTCTATAATAATAGTTCTAGAACACTTCCTACTTGTAGCAAAGAGAATGCTTTAAATTCCACATGGAACATTTTTGATATTAATTAATACCTCCAACTTCAGCATTTAGCTAATTAGAGAAAATTGCTGTATTTTATTTTTACTGACTTTAAAACCATATCTGAACTTTACTAATATTTAGCAAATATATCAGGCTTGTTTATAAGTCAGTATAATGTACTATTTTCAGTGACTGTTTATTGCTTTATATTCTGTCTGAGTAAAGTCTCTAGAAGAAATCCAGGTTTGCTGTATCACCAGCGGCAACATCTATCATCTGGTCAACATTCAAGCATCATGTAATAAAGAAAACCATAAAACGATCCAGAGAATATTAATGAAATAAAAATTAATGTTTGGGGTGGTGCCTGTGGCTCAAAGGAGTAGGGTGCTGGCCCCAAATCCCAGAGGTGGTGGGCTCAAATCCAGCCCCAGCCAAAAAACTGCAAAAAAATAAATAATAATAATGTTTTGTATAATTCAAAACATACTTGTGAATATTATTTCAAACATTGAGATATTGTATTGCCTTACCTTGATTTTACCTCAGTTTCTATTTTATATTTTGCATGTAAAGTACATTTTTCTTTAACAAAATTGTTGTAGAAAGCATTACTTTTTCTATTTTTTCAAGACTCTTAAGCATAAGAAATGCAAAATTTAAAGAGCATTCATCAGCAAAATAGCAGTATCATGAACGATTCTGTGGCTATTAGCCATGCTGACAATCTCTGAAGCCGAGACGCTGAGATGGAAATCCATGGAAAGGCTGATGGTGATGTGTCGCTCACTGTGACCAAGACGAGACTGTGAAATGTGATAGTCTTCCCAGATGGCATAGCACCCATGCAATTCTGTTTGCATAACATGGGGAAATGTGTCACTTTTAATTTAAGACCAGGGATGCGAGATTTAAGAATGGAAGCGGGTCTGGCAACTGATAACTCTTTTC
Source organism: Galagoides demidoff (assembly GCA_963574575.1). Lineage (NCBI taxonomy): Eukaryota > Metazoa > Chordata > Mammalia > Primates > Galagidae > Galagoides > Galagoides demidoff. Next base: position 9,428 of record CAUYQV010029312.1, on the reverse strand, counting down.
ACCTGGGCACATCCTTTCTACCAGCACATTCATCTCTAAGGAAACAAAATGAAAAGTATAAACCAGGCTCCAAATTTAAGCACAGATCAAGGTGAATTACCATCTGTTTCATAAATAGAACTGTACTTTAATGCAGGGTTTAACATTCGTAAAAGGGTTTTTCAGCAGCAGTAAGTGGTTATGTCTTAGGGTTCTTGAGGATTTGAATTGAAGAAGCCTATAGCAAGCGTTATCATCGTCACAGTGATAATTACTGTGATGCTGATAATAGCTAATACCTGTTGCCCACCAAAGTTAGTAAGGTAAGACTAGGACCTGAAAGTTTCATCACCTCCCTTTCAAATGAGTCAGAATGCGGGCAAAGCCTCTCTTAAAGTATCACTGGGCTGTGTTTTCTCTGAGTCTGCAATCCTAGCTGCAGATGGTCCGGGGAAATGTGACCACCTACCAAATACAACAGCTGCAAACTGGTTGGTGCTCTACAGGCTACCCCCAAAGTGTGTGCACTCACTTGATGGAGCCTCCCTGCCCCGATTCGAGTTCACCCCCAAAAGGTAATTTCAGTTTAGAGGAAATGGAAACATTTGATTGTAGCCAATAAAACAAATACAGAAAATAACAGACTCCACATTCCATGAGGACACTAGCATTGGAAGCCGGAGTCGCCTTCTGTGAGGCAAAAGGTGGATTCCCAGTCGTGGTAAGACTTGCACTGTGTTTGGAGAAATTACATTTTGATCGAGGCCATGATGGAAGTTGTTTCTTGTCCCTTATTTTTCTTCATTTGTTTTTAAAATAGACTCCATCAAATGAATCACGTCAGTACTCTGATCTTTAAAACTGACACTTGATATCCAATGTATTCATTATTAATATGGAATCAGTATAAACAACTACACTCCCACGCAAAAGAAAAATACAAGTATATTCTAGTGAGGGGGGGAGTGAAAGGAAAAAGGGAGGAGGGAGGATGATTGGCAAGTTCCCACTTAAAGTGAGTCACACCCCCTGGGCAAAGGGCTCAGCTACAACCTGAACTTCACCTTAGAAGCAAAAACAATGTAACCTAAACACTTGTACCCTCATATCAATCTGAAATTTAAAAAATTGATATTTGATTACATGATTTACGGTTCTACCTTCTTACCATGGCACTAACACTAGCACAGGAAAGCTATTTCTTTTAGGAATGGAGGAGGTGAATTTCAAGAAACCTATGCTAAAATAATTGCTTGATTTTCATATTTGCATTGGTCTTTGTTACTAAAGTATTTGTCTTCCAAAGTTCTAACAGCTGTAATAGTAAGAAATAAAAGTTACTAAAATTCTTAGGTTCTGGAAAGAACCCATCTGTTTCTAAATAAATATAATTACAAATTCATAATTCTATAATTAAAAGAAAATTAAGTTTTAATCTATTTGACAGAGTTTTACTTTCTTTTAAAAACTATACTTTATGAAGACTGTATTTGCTTTTCAAAAAGCTACATGGTATTCATATGTTGAGAGTCTCTGGCAAAATATTTTCTATATAGCTTTATCTCCAACTTGCCACCACTAGTCGAGAGGTCATCTTCCCTTGAGGTTTATAATGTAAAGTAATTTGATTTACCTAATTTTCATGTCACAAACAATTAATGGTTCAAATCACTGTTTAGGACACATCATATAGTGCTTGCAAACATGTTGAATAGGTCATAAGACCTAGATTCCAATCCTTGTTTTACCAAAATTCATTGTAGGTTTTTGGTTAAATTACTAAACATAAAGGAAAACATTGAAGCAATAGATATGTTAAAATATTTTGATTAGAATAGTTTAAAAATCTCTAATAGTGTTTAAAACCTCAGACTCCAGTACACACATAGTGATCTGGTCTATTAAATCCTAGCAATTTGGGAGCCCAAGGCTGTGGGATCATTTGCAGCCATAAGTTCAAAGTCAGCCTGAGCAACATAGACAGACAGTCCCAGGCCCTACAAAAAAACATTTTAAAAATTAGGCAGGCGCGATGTAATGTGCCTGTAGTCCTAACTATCTGGGCGGCTGAGAAGGGAGGAGGCTGATCTCAGGAGTTCATGGGCTCTGATAATGTCACTGCACTCCAGCCTGGGTGACAGATCAAGACTCTGTCTATAAAATACCCCCCCCACACACACACACGTGTATATATTATAAAGTGATCTCAGTTTTATTATTTTTTTGCTTGATTAGGATTGTCTGCTTTATTATCCAAGGAAAACATTATTAATCAATCTATAAAAGTGCAAGGCAAGGATTTACTTGGTATAAAATATAAATGTCTTAACACAATAACTAAGAAAATGCCATGAAAGCTATGTTAAGAGTTTGATTAAAACATTTCAAATGGTATATAAAACCAGCCCATTGCACCCCATGATTGCATCAATGTACCCAGCTATGATTTAATAAAAAAAAAAAATGCAAGGCAAGGGATTTGAAAATGTAGCCACAGCATGCAATATGAGATCTCATCCTCATTCTTTTACATTGGTATGAATTTTTTGAGCCTTGTAAGATTTTAGAGTGCCCCTCCATGATGCGTGACATTGGTACCTTAGACATATTATGGTATTCTTTTTGTCTAATTTTTTAAATACAACAATATATACTGTTCAGTCTTAGCAGAATTTAAGGTGCCAATGGCAGGGACTATTAACAAGATATATGAGTCCAGAACATCTTGACATTGTCTTAACATTATTGCACTTTAAGTGAAAATAGTGGCTTGCTGAAGTGCTGGTTAAATCTAGATCCACACCACAAGTCAAAGTGTCTTTTTCTCTGAGTGTAACCATTGTGGTGTATCCTTGCTTTCTCCCATTGCTTGTACCCTTTCTCAACTAACACGTTTTTATAAATAATGTGATTACCATTGCTTGGTGTTTTGGTGTGTTTACTAAGATGACCTAAAGTTGTTTTATTTTTAAATAAATTCTGTGTGATTTTTAAGTAAACTCATGGAGAATTACTGCCTTTGGTATTTTAATTGAGAAAAACTATTTTGTTGTATACCAATGGGTAATTGAAACTTCATCTTCCCCCAGATAAATTTGCTATTACTGTGATAAAATACTGGAGTCCCCTTTATCAAATGTAATACAATCATCGGCCACTCTATCCTTTGAATTCATTAAGTCATCAACTCCTTTCATCTCAAGTTAAACCAACAATGTAAGGTTCTCATTCATTGGAAGTAACACATTTGAGTTGGAATATAAAAGTCACATCCACCTATATTTTACACTGAATCATATGGATGCTCTTATTTCATGTAACAATAAGAAAACATACCCATAGAATACCTCTTGCATCTTTAATAATAAAATCATTTTTAAACAAGTATTGTGGATAACTTCAAAATTTCCAGACAATGTGTTTCCTTATCCCATAAATCAGGATAGTCTGCCATTTTCTGAAGAGGTATGGGATATTAGACATTGCTTAAGTGACAGCGTGGACAGGGCAGAAAGCATTTCCCATGGAACCAGGGGCCCAGGCTGGAATCCCTTGACATGCTGTCAGGCTTGCGAGATTCATTCTCTCGCCTGTAAAGGAAGGACAATACATCTGTTGGTCTAAGACAATGAAATCTTAGACTCCAAATCAATTTGGAAGTTAGGAAATGAAATGCATGTTCAAAGAGCAAAGCAAGATACACAGAGTAAGCACCAGATACCAGTGTGATTTCAGAGGGACTTGGAGAATGAAAGTAAGTGAATACTCCAATATGAATTAAAATGAATAATTAGAGCATCAATTCAGATTAACCTGTCTGCCTTATCAACATTACCAGTTACTTTTGCCTATGGAGAGCTTGAAAGTAAGTAATTCAATGCTTTTCAGAAACTGATTCTAATCAGGAATCTACAGCCTTCTTGTCATGAGGCAACATGTCAGTGACTGAACCATCTTCTGGATGACTCACGTGGGGGTGAAGTTGACGTTGAAGCTGGGGTTTACTTCTTTGCATATTGTTTTTCAACTGTAACATCTCATGTGCTTAAAGATTTGGTATTAAGTTAAAACCAAGAAGAGGAATTTATATAGACAGAATATCTACAGATTTCTCAGTCACACAGAGGACATTTCCTACAGCAAGTTTATCTTTTGGATGAAGAAGTAAAATTGTGTCACACTCTCAACACTACACTGTCTAGCGTCTCCTGTGCGTGTGTGATGAGACCCACCTGCACACCCTCAACACCACACTGCCTAGCGTCTCCTGTGCGTGTGTGATGAGATCCACCTGAGATGAGCTCATACCCAGCAAGGTTATGAGGGTCTAATTACACAGAGGAATTGGGGGGAGTCAGTACCAGCAATAACATCCCAAGAGTCAGGGCAGGGATGTGGTCAAAGTTATGTAAACTTACCCAGATAGGGCAGGAGAGCAAAAACAGCATCGACTTTTGGCGACCCTTGGAACTAGTCAAAGGGATTTTTTTTCAGTAGGATCTTATAAATATTTGGACCATCTGTACCATGACTAAACATCTTGACATTTGGTTGGCTTCTGTCTTTAATTTTAATACAACTGGCCTTTGCAGAACTGTTTTCTAAAATATTATACAAAGTTCCAAAATGTACACACCTCGGAGCTGTTAATTAAAAGGGCCTACTGGTATAAATAAACACATATGCTGCTGATTAGCCGCCCTTCAGGGGTCAAGAGTGGGGAACCCCTGCTGGGCTTCTGTTAATTGTTGTCCAAAATTTCATCAGGAACTGTCTAATGATCTCGTAGGGCTTTGGCCATCTGGCTCTCTGAGTTCACTTGCCAGTAAATAGCCAACCTTTAGAGAAAGCAAGAAATCTCTCCTTTGAGAGGGGTATCCATTAAGGTCTAAACTAGCTATCCATGAGTGCCTAGGAACTGATTTACCTTAATTCATCACATGAAGTCTGTATACCTAACTTAATTTCTAGATTTATTCTGATGTAAAGGGCGTTAATACTAGCTACAAAAATGGTGGTTTTGCTTCTCTTATATTGGATGTAATTAGGACTTGTTAGTATTGTATATTATATTTATGGTGATAAATGAAGAAGATTGCTTCTCGTAATTACATCTGTGAATCATACCTGGCAGTGCTGAGTAGCTGTGGGTCTTGCTCTTCTGGTGAGGCACTTGGTAACTGATGACCAGGTGCAGGGGCTCATTGCCATGTGTTCTAAAATAGACATGGGGTATTTGTTGTCATCAGTCCTCTAAATGTTATAATGCTACACTATTGGCTGCTTTTTACTAGAACATCATCCTTCCCATTGTTAGGTGAATGTTACATAATAGAAATAACAGATTTACAGGAGCCAAAAAAGGAGCCGTCATTCATAGTAAGACATTGCTTGAGAAAAATACATTTTATCTGCCCCATTTCCCAACAGAGAAGAAGGTCTAGGTATAGGGGAGGCGGTCCTTTGTCTCAAGGTGCATACATATTCGTATTTATTTTTTCACAGATAATCCTGTATTGAATGGAAGACTAGTTGGCCATGTTTGCTTCTGGACACACACCTGCTGACACACTCTGAGAAGAGGCCCAACGGCACTCCAAACCTTCACCTGAGCAGTGAAAACAGAAGTCACAAGGGTAATGTCCTCATTTGTATGTATTGACTTCTAGCAAATAGATCCTTTTCTTTCTAAATTTTTTTGCTACTTTCCCCCCCAGATGATATAATTTCCATATTGGGCTTTGAGTAATTGTTGAGCAGTGATTTAAGGAATAGAAGTGCAGACAGTGCCATGTATGGCATTGTTCATATGGGCGCTTCTCTGATCAGTGAGCTAGGAGGAGGGTGAAATGGAATCGTACTTTGACTGCTAGCTCTAAGGAATACAATAACTGCTTTTAGGTAAGTAGCCCAGATGCTGGGAGGGGAAAAGCCCAATTCTTTCACAGGTTTTAGCAATGGATGGTAGAATATCAGAATCCCTCAAGTTAGGGTTTCATTCTGCTTCTCTTGATCCCATAGTACCAGCGACCAGATCCCAGGATCAAATGGGAATAAGGAATCAAGGACACCAACAACCACCAGTTTTCTAGAATTCTTTTCAGTCCAAACATCTCTATCAGAACACTTTACAATCACAAGGTCAAACTTTTTTTTTTTTTAATTTTGAGATGACTAAAGATAAATCAAAGGAACAAACAGAAAAACTCCTCAATGCCTGGAAAACCTCTGAGCCCTCCAGAACCCAGAACTTCTGTCACTAGCCATTCAGCTTGCTGTGCACTGTCACATTCTGGTTCCATCTATTATGTTTGATTAACATACTTTTGTTGTTTGGGAGTACAATGTTCTATTTATCTCCTTTAATCCTAATTGATTTGTAGAGTAGTCAAGACCTCTTATTCCTTTTTGATCTTTTGTCTAGTTGCTTATTTATTAGTAAAGGGGATATTAAAGTATCCAAGTATTACTGTTGAACTGTGTCTTTAATTCTATTAATATTTACTTCATACACTTGAGGCTTTGTTATTTTCTGCACATATATTTATAATTGTTATATCTTCTTGATGAGTTGACACTTCAATTAATATATAATATTCTTTGTCTCTTGTACCAACTTTTGACTTAAAATCTTTTTATCTTTTTTGTTTGCTATTTGCCTTGAATATTTTTTTCTATCCTTTTTTTCCCCAACTGAGTCATGTTTCTGGGTATAAAATAATATCATCTCTTTGAATAACTTTTTCCCATCCATTTTGCCCATTTCTGCATTTTAATTGAGGAGTTTAAACCATTTATAGTAACTTCCATTTTCTCATTTGTTTTCTACATTTTTTATACCTTTTCCTTCTCATTTCCTCCATTAATTCCTTCTTTTGTGTTTAAATGACCATTTTTAGAGAACCATTTAAAATTTTTTTTATTAAATAATAAACACATAGATTATGTATACATTAATGCATTTATGGTGTACAATGTGCTGATTTCATATAGAATTAGGAATGCTTACATCATACTTCATCTCATTTACTTAGTTATTGTGTTAAGACATTTCTACTCTATACTAATAGATCAAACATGTACCCTTGCATTATGCACCATAAGTGTGATCCCACCATTCACAAGATAGGCCCTCCCTCCCCCCCCTTCCCGTTCTCCTCCCTCCTTCATCTTGGGCCATAGTTGTGATCTATTCTTCATATGAAAGTATGAGTGATTGTAAATTGGTTTCATAATAGTACTGAGTACATTTTATACTTTTTTTTTCATTCTTAGATACTTTACTAAGTAGAATATGTTCCAGCTCCATCCATGTAAATGTAAAAGAGGTAAAGTCTCCATCTTTTTTAAGGGTGCATAATATTCCATGGTATACACATAACACAATTTGTTAATCCATTTGTGGGTGATGGGCATTTGGGCATCTTCTATGACTTGGCTATTACGAATTGAGCTGCAATGAACAATCTGGTGCAAATATCTTTGTTATAAAGTGATTTTGGATATATACCTAGTAGAGGAATTGTGGGATCAAATAGCAGGTCTATTTTTAGATCCCTGAGGATTCTCCATATCCCTTTCCAAAAGGGATGTATTAGCTTGCATTCCCACCAGCAGTGCAGACATGTTCCCTTTTCTCCGCATCCACACCAACATCTGTAGTTTTGGGATTTTGTTATGTGAGCCACTCTTACAGAAGTAAGATAATATCTCAAAATGGTTTGATTTTCATTTCTCTGATGATTAAAGATGATGAGCATTTTTTCATGTGTCTTTAGGCCCTGCACCTATCATCTTCAGAGAAGCTTCTGTTCAAGTCCCTTGCCCACAATGAAATGGGATCACTTGTTCTTTTCTTATTAATAAGTTTGAGTTCTCTGTGGATTCTGGTTAACAAACCTTTGTCAGAAGCATAAACTGCAAATATCCTCTCCCATTCTGAGGGCTGTCTATTTGCTTTACTTACTATGTTCTTGGCTGTGCATAAGCTTTTTAGTTTAATCAGATCAAAGTAATGTATTTTTGGTGTTGCTTCAATTGCCCAGGGTGTCTGTGTGGGGGTCATCCTCATAAAGTATTCTCCCCAGCCAATTTCTTAAGTGTTTCTCCTTCACTCTTTCCAAGAATCCTTATAGTTTCATGTCTCAAGTTTAAATCTTTTATCCAGTGAGAGTCAATTTTTGTTAGAGGTGAAAGGTGTGGGTCCAGTTTCAGTCTTCTACAAGTCGCCAGCCAGTTCTCCCAGCACCATTTGTTAAATAGAGAATCTTTCCCCCAATTTATATTTTTGATAGGCTTATCAAAGATAAAATGATAGGTGTCTGGGTTCATCTCTTGGTTCTCAATTCTGTTCTATACATTTACCTCTCTATTTTTGTGCCAATACCATGCTGTTTTGATTGCTATAGATTTACAGCATAGTTTGAAGTCTGGTAGCATGATTCCTCCTGATTAATTTTTATTTCTGAATAATGTGTTGGCTATTCAAGGTTTTTTCTGGTTCCACATAAAACAAAGTACTAATTTTTTCCAGATCATTAAAGTATGATGGTAGTGCTTTGATAGGGATTACACTAAATTTTTAAATTGCTTTGGGTAATATGGACATTTTAACAATGTTGATTCTTCCTAGCCATGAGCATGCTATGTTTTTCCATTTGTTAACATCTTCAGCTATTTCTTCTCTCAGAGTTTCATAATTCACTTTATAGAGATCTTTCACATCCTTTGTTAGGTAAATTCCCAAATATTTCATGTTGTTTGGCACAACTGTACAATGCTCTACCACCAAAGTAAACTCACTCTGAAATTCTTGACTAAAGCCCTATTTCCACAGTGATGAAAAGATTCAAAATGTTAACTGGACTTCTGAAAATCTTGACACCCAAAGTACTACCAGGCTTATCAATACTCTCAATTAATGTGAATGGCTTAAACTGTCCTCTTAACACAGGTTGGCTAACTGGATACAAAAACTCAACCAAATGTCTACTACATATAAGAATCTCATCTTATCTCAAAGGATAAATATAGACTCAGGGTGAAGGGATGGGCCTCTGTAAACCAGGCAAATGGAAATCAGAAAAAAAGCAGTGGTGGCCATTTTATTTGCAGATACACTAGGCTTTAAACCAACAAAAGTAAGGAAAGACAAGGATGGTCACTTCATATCAGTTAAGGGAAACACTCAACATGCTGAGATGTCGATTATTAACATTTATGTGCCCAACCACAATGCTCATCAATTTATAAGGGAGACTCTAACAGACATAAGCAATTTAATATCTTCCAGCACCATAAAAGTTGGAGATTTTTTTTTTTTTGAGACGGAGCCTCAAGCTATCCCCCTGGGTAGAGTGCCATGGCATCACAGCTCACAGCAACCTCCAACTCCTGGGCTCAAGCGAGTCTCCTGCCTCTGCCTCCCAAGTAGCTGGGACCACAGGCGC
>CAUYQV010029308.1:0-16276 GCA_963574575.1 Galagoides demidoff | reverse complement strand
ATAATTCGAAGTCCTTATTATCCTCTGTTTGACTTTATACTATTTCTTCTGTGAACTTACATTAATGCAAACATGGGGTACAATGTAGTGTTTTCATATACAATTTGAAATATTTTCATCAAACTGGTTAACATAGACTTTGTGTCATTTACTTAGTTATTGTGTTAAAACATTAATACTCTAGTTCTAGAAAAGTTCACTTGCACCCTTGTTAGACAGACCATATAGGTGATCTTTCCAATCACCCTCCCTCCACTAATTTGCCCTTCTCATCACACCTCCCACACCCCCTCCCCATATTCTTGGGCTAGAATTAGGTTGTAGCTTTCATCTGACAACTATAAATAAGTTTCATAATAATGTTGTGTAAATTGGATAAATTGTCTTTCATTCTTGTGATACTTTGCTAAGAATAAGGTTTTCCAGCTCCATCCATGTGAACATGAATGACGTAAAGTCTCCAGCTCATCTAATTTTTATCCATCAAGTTATATTTATTTGTTGTCTGCCAAGGGATGGTAGAAGTCACCCTTTGTCTGATTCCACCTGAAAATATAGGTTTCATTTTAAGAAAAGCTGAGTTTACAGAACAAAAGAAGAGCTCCATAAAAGTTGCTTTCACAGGAAGGTAAGAAGACTACAATTTTCATTATCCCTGGCATTTAATAGATTGAATTTGATCCCGTTTCCTTTTATACAGAAGCAAACACGGACGGCGATTCTCAAGCTCACTCATTAGACTGCCTCAGTAATAATGCTGACCTGCGGGAGGAGGGAAGACAGCCCAAGTTTTCCTACTGGTCAACATTATTGACCAAGCCAAAGCTGTTAAATTAGCCACTGCTTCGGCTCAGTAGCGCACAAGATGCATTTTGTGTTAAGGTGCTTACACGCCTAGGAGAGAAGATTAATTTTTGTAATAAAAAAACGGGACATATGTAAAGATGGTAGAAGGCAATTCAGGAGGTGTTTAATGAAAATTTTCACTATCATCATTGTTGAAAAGGATTATAAATGGAGAGTGCAAAAAATGCACCCATATCGAAATAAATCTCTGAAATAGTAAACAAAATTCAGTTGTGGCTAAAATAAAATGAAGAAAAAAGCTTATGTTATCTGCACTAGATGCAGAATATGGATTCCATTCTCATGAAAGATCAATCTATCAAGTGTTGAAAGATGGGCATCTTTCTCTTTTATTTTCTTTTTTACTGTATGCAAAAGGCTATTTGAAAACAGTGTGTATAAAATAAAACAATATGTTATATATATATGTGCGTGTGCGTGTGTGTGTATTCCTTTCTCCAAAGGAAGATAATAAGGGTTTTTAACTACTTAATAGTCGTATGATTTTTTTTTTAATTCTAAAAATTTTAAAGGACAGAAAAAGTTAAAAAGAAAAGAAATGACTCTAATAAACACATTTTTCATTTTGGTTGTTGCTTTGGAGGTAAAAATAATTCATTTTAAATAAACTTTCTGTTTTGGGATAATTTTAGAATGCAGAAAAGTTGCAGAAATAGTACAGAGAGTTCCATACTACCCTCACCAATTTTCCTTTGATGTTCACAGGTTATATACCATGGAGCATTTGTGAAAACTAAGAAATCAACACTGATTGGTACAGTACTACTAAATAAACTCTAGATTTGATTCATATTCCAGTGATTTTTTTGTGCAAATGTCTTGTTTTCTGTTCCAGGATCCCATTAAGATTGTCTGGAGTTAGCACCATTTTCTTTTCTCAGGCTAGTTTTGGAAGAGAGAATTAGAATCTGATTCTGGGCCACCATAGTGGCTCACGCCTGTAATTCTAGCACTCTGGGAGGCCAAGGCGAGTGGATTGCCTGTGCTCACAGGTTTGAGACCAGCCTGAGCAAGAGCAAGACGCCGTCTCTAAAAAAAAAAAAAAAAAAAAAAAATAGCTGGGTGTTGTGGCAGGTCCTAGCTACTCCAGAAAGCTGAGGCATGAGAATCGCATAAGCCCAAGAGTTTGAGGTTGCTAGAGCTATGATGCCATGGCACGCTATCGAGGGCAACATAGTGAGACTCTGTCTCAAAAAAAAAAAAAAATTATTCTACTCTGATTCTACTCTGGGTTGGTTATACTCCAATAAGGTAGAGAGGAACCACTGAGTCACCACGCTTCCTCCTTTAGCTTTTTAATGATGTTTGACAGTCTTGTCATGCCCTACTCACTGACTCAGTGACAGAGAACCTGAAATTTTAAATCCAAAGCAGTCACCACCTTTCAATATGTCATCAAATTGTAAACCAGAAAACACTGTCAGAACCATTTGGTCCTACATCCCATTTATTAGCAGGTAAATGTTGTGAAATACTTCTTGATGTATTTTTCCTTTTGATCATCTAATTGTTAAGGTGATAGTTTTTCTTCTCCACTAGTCTTCTGTCATTCTTAAGGATTAAAGATACTTTGCCAAAGTTAAATGCCCACAGGGTAGGGGAAAAGGAGAAACATGATGGAAGGGAAGTTCCTAAAAGACAGAAAGAGAAGACCGAAGCCTTCCCAGTGGGTATATGGAGGTGGGGGAGATTCGGGACCTAAGTTCTCCAGCTCTTTAGCTTGATGGTGGTGGGGGCATCGAAAGATAAAAAGTCTAGAGAGAGCAGAGAGAGATTAAAGAACAAAGGATTTGCTACCCAATTTTCTGTTTGGAAGTCTAGAAGGAAATCTTCTACAAGTGTGCTGTCAAGCCCACATGCTGTAATTGAACAGAAATGGTAGTGTGGTATATTTTTGCACAAAGACAATCAGCAGTTCCCTGAATCCCAGGTATAGGAAGGCAGGGATCTAGAGTTTTCCAGGTCCTTACCATGAGAAGGTTACTGAGCATGCTAGCTGGTGAGGCCACCAGAGAAGGGGCTACATAAATGAGGTACAGAAGGATCCGAAGGTGGACAGCCTGTTCAGGTGAGCAAATGGAGGTGGCAGTTAGGTCTTGAAGAATCAGCAGCCCCAGCAACAGCAGAGGTGGGAGCACCATTGTCAGGATGCAGTGGTTCCCTGGGAGCACTCATGAGCATCCATGGAGACTCACACCAGGAGAAAGCAAGGACAGAGACCACTACTGAAGGACCATGTAAGATGAGTCTCAGCTCACCCATGGGTAGGTCAGAGCACAGAGCAGGGAATAACAATGCTCAGACCAGACAGCCCAGTCTCTCAGCCAGAACACATAAACACTATCTTGAGAAGAAGGGAAAGAAGGCCTACAAAAGCTATGGAGGAAGATTCAAACTTTGAATAAGCTAAATACTCAACTTACCTAAATGAGATCAAGTTCCTCCAAATAATAGTTTAAAACTAAGAGACCAACAACCACAGACCTCCACCTTCTTTTACCAAGAATAAGGAATGGGAAAGAGATCAGACTGAAGAAAATAAATTCTTATACACGCAAAAAAAGGGTATTCATTTCAACCCTGATACCTGAAGACTAATATATTAAGTAGAAATAAATCATTGCAGGATGAACATATAATGCTTTTCTTCTTTTGCTCTTAAATCCAAATCTTGCTCATGGTTCAACTCTCATCTTCTTCATGAAAACTCCTCTCTAGTTCAAGGCCTAGGGACCTAACTTGTTTTTGAATTTTTCCTCCGTGTAAATTCCTCCTCCTTAGAGCCCGATTAGCTCTAAGTGTGGAAGACAGAGATCGTGTCCTACTCTTCTGTGACATCCCACCTCAGCATGATACAGGCTGGAACTTAAATACGAGCCAGTTGACTTACCCATTGCTTCGAGGCAAAGAGAGCTAGTGGAAGGGTTACAATAAAGGAGAAGAACTGAGTTAAGAATCAGAGCCACTCTGCTCTTCTAGGAGGTAAAAGTGTGAAACTATTTATGAAGACTTTTTTTTTGTTGTTCCCTGTGATTCTTCGTTATTTATAGTTACTGAAATTAATAACTATTAATCATAGGAAAAGAATGATTCAGGTTAATTCCCCTGGGCAATTCACATACACTACACCCTAATGTGATCAATTTTCTTCACAGCAATTAGGATTAAAAAAAAGGAACATGAAATCTGTTGGTTCTCTGCCTCCTTTGTGGAGCTTGCAATGCTCAAATAACATTATGGAAGTGAAAAGTAAAAAGAAAAAAATAAAACAAGATTCCACCAGTGCATCTCTCCTGTTGTTAGTGAAGATTCCAAGGTGAGAGCGGTAGAAATGCAAAAATGGCTAAAGTCTACGTCTAACATGGGTTGTTAAAATGAAATCTGATTGTCTCAAGGTAGAATTTGTTAGAAACAATAATTATTTATGACACTTTACTGCAACACCCTCCAAAGCATATGGTTACCTTATTAGAAATTAAAATTCATTTTCATATAAATCTCAGCAGGATATTACACTAAAATCACTACAGTAACTACAGGGGACAACGAATAATTCTAGTCTAGCTCTTCTAAGGCCTGGTACTTGTAATACAAAATTTAAACTAATTCACTTGTAAGTACAGTGGCAGATTTGGAAAATATAAGCAATCTATCTACTATAAGCATGACTATAAATATTATCTATTTACCACTTTTGGGACATGTATAAATTACATTTTCTCTACAAATTTCCAGGGCTTGGTTTATATAATTCTTTAGCTTTAAGAACTTTCCATTCATTAACAATGCATTTGTCGTTCATTCTGACTTTTAATTGTGGATAGTAAAGCACAGCTTTCAGCTGACTGACTTTCCACTCTTTTAACCACAGTGAACAATATGTCAGATTACAAAAATAGGCATGCTATTGTGAGCTGGTACAGATACTGAGGCACCCCAGATATTTCTAACTGTTAGATCTCACTTAGGTTTCATCAGATTTCTTTTATTACAGCAGTTGGCTGCTCTGAGAATCTTCATGTTTTTTCATGACAATACTCAGTGCTCATTTTTAAAAATCAGCCTGCTGAGTTTGTATCCTGATTGTTTTTGATCGTGTACTGGATATGGGGAGAGAGGGGTATGTGTTCTAAAACCCAGCACTCAAATCCTAAATAGTAATAACACATGAGCTATGAAATATAAGTCCTAAACCTGTGTATGCTGCAAAAATAACCAGCAGTAAATTAGATTCCTTACTAGTGGTTTTAATTAGCCAGAATGCTGTTTGTAAGCTAGCTAGGAATCACATGATTACCATGGTTTATCCTTGCATTTTTAGCTTTGATGATATAAGAAAATACTGGAATCACATTTATTTTGCTATCAAATTTTATGGACGATCCAGAAAATGATGATGCCTAGCTCATATTGATTTAATTCTTTTTTCTGCCACAAGACAATACAGTCGGCTCTCTACCTGTGGGTTCAGCATCCACGGGTTCAATCAACCATAATGAGAAAATACTCAGGAAAAAAAAAGGATTTTTTTAATAGATACTGAACATGTTCAGGCTTTTTTTCTTGTTACTATTCCCTAAATAATACAATATTTACATCTATTACAATAGTACAACTATTTATATTAGGTATTATTTAATGTAAATAATAATATTTATTATTTTAACATATTTATTTATTTAACATATACAAGAGGATGAGTATAGATTATATGCAAATACTATATCATTTTATATCAAGGATTTGAACATCCATGGATTTTGGTATCTGCAGTGCATCTTGGAGTCAATCCCCCACAGATACCGAGGGAGGATTGTACTTTTTAAAGTATATGCATTAAGACTCTGTTTACTGGCCAAACTCAAGGATACTAACCCCAATTAGTCCACCTGCTGCCATGTCTATGTAGGAAGATGGCAGAAAACTCCCTTGCTTGCTACAACAAAAGTCTCACCAACAAACTTGCCACAGCTCAGCAGTTCTGCATATTCATTTAGTCAGTCAACAACCAGTATTGATCATGTACCCTAAGCTAAGTATAGTAGTTCTGCCCTCAAGGAACTCATAGTCAACTGTAGCAAATGATATGTCAGTCAATAATCATGATATCATCTTTCAGTAAAGGTGGGATTATGACACAACATAAAATAAACAGTCAGAGAAAATGTAAGTCTGCCTAGGGGGGCCAAGGAAAGCTTCATGGAGGTGGCTTCTAAATGGAGGCAGGGATATCACATAAGAGCTTACCAGACACACAAAGCAAGAGAAAGGCATTTACATGAATGGAAACTCACTTCCCTAAAAGCAGAGAGCAGAACAAGGCATTTCAATGCCTCTAGACAAAGCTTCTAGGAAGTGACCAAAATACCACTTTGGGCTGGGAGGGGACCAGTCCTTCTGATCCAGTGGCAAATGCCCAGACTGTTCAGAACTCAGAGGCTATACTCTAGGCTGTCCCAATGACTGTCCACCTGTCCTTGCCCAATGCAAAGGCAGAGGGGTGAAAAGACTCTCCCAAGGATATGAACTTGCAAGTAATAAAAACCAGAACTAGAGCCCAGGTTCTTAACTTCTCTGGATCTCCTTTCCGAATCCACTCAATGGGCAGGTTTAAAATTATTTACAAAGGTTCTTGTAGGCTAAACTTCCAAAAGCTAAAATTAAAAACAGAACCAACAAAAACAGGAAAAAAATTCAAAAGCGTCCAGCCGTCTGGCAGGTGCAAATCCCACCATTCAGCACCCTGGACAGTGATGAAATATGTAAAGAATCTAATTTAAAAGACAGGCCAGAAATTTAAATCACGGGCAAAGCCAACAATCCAGAAACCCAGTCCCCTTTGTTAAGTATGGATGCTGTAATTGAGATCACATTTAAATGGAAACAGCCTCCTGGCCTGGCCTCCCCCTCTCCAAAGCCCTGTTTACAAAGCCGCCCTAAGAACTATTCTTACTTACTTATTCAGCAGCCTATAACTCTGAATTAATGACCTTGTATGTAAATATCTTTGTCTTCATAAAAATGTTATTGTATTAAATTAAAGTATTTTCAGCATTTTTTTCTGCAGCCTACACAGGTTTTCAAGGAACAAAAGAAGAAGAGGAGCCCGCTATGCCCTTTCTACACAATACCTGTCACCTTGGGAATGTGATTCTCCTCAAGTACAACACTTCTGGGGAACAGAGAATAAGAGACGAGTTTAATTTCCTTCTGCCAAATTAACTTCCTCAGCTGCTTCAAGGAACATGCATAATAATAAGCGTGGAGCATGGGAAGCCCATGTGGACTCATGAGCACTATTCCCAGGGCAGGTTCCAGTTCATGAGCAGCCACTCCTAGGCTGGCAGAGTTAGTGCCGGGAGGCACTGACCCAAGTACATGCTAGTTTATGCAAACAAATGACCAACCCAGGCATGTGCCAACGTGCTGGCCTGGGCAGACGGGCCTCTTCCACTGCTGTCTTATTGTTACGTGGGGGAAAAAGAGTTTTGGGACCAGACCAATATGGATTTTAATCCCAGCCCAAGTTCTAGCTGGAAGGCACACATGACCTACATACCTCAGGGCCTCCATTCATTCCTCCTTAAAATGGGAATAAGGTCACCTCCCACACAAAGCTGTTGAGAAAATTAAGCAACAGCACTTTGTATGACGTTTAGAAGGCATTCAATAAAGGTTCATTTCTGTTGTCTTCCTCTTGTTGAAAATCTACCTTAGAGAGCTCCGTGGCAGGTAAACAGTAGATTTGTACAAGTCAGCCCAGCCCTGCTCTGCAGGAACCAAAATGATGTGTTACAACAAAATGCTTAGTTACTAGAGATGCTGATGTCAGACGCAGAAGTAATGAGACAGAGAAATGCATTCTGGAGGGTGTGTTCCCTTAGTGGGCAAGAATTCCCTCCCCTTGTGATGGCACATGGCTCGAGGTGCTCTCCCTTAGCCAGACACTCAGAGACTATCTGAACATCTCCTTAGGAGAATCCACTCTCCTAGCAGTTAGAACACATCTGAGAAACACATCTGACATGTTGGGCAAACATTACAGCTCATTTTCAAGATCAAAGCTACATACATTCTTCCCATGTTAAGGATGGGGAAAAAAAAATCCAGCCTACTTCAGAAGAATAGTGAGCTGAGGAACCTAAGAGTGGAAAGTACCAGCAGATAGCCACAGAGCATTGCTAAGAAAGTCCTGGGGCCAAAAGGCAGAGAAGCCCAGTGTATCTCCTCATAGCCAGAATTAAGATCAAAGCCAAGGATAAAATTCTAAAGAAAGTTCAGAGTAAGTGCCAGAGACCCTCCCCAGGTTTGGCTATACATCACTGCAACTCCATTCCTCTGCCTAGATATTGAAGCAAAAATCACACATCAGGGAGAAAGAATGAGGCTGGATGAGTCTTTAGCTTAGCAGGAATGCTCTGGCACTGTAGGATGGTTCCAAGAGATTGAGGGTGCCAGCAAGAAGAGACTAGTATGGTATTTGTCAGATGAATAACTGTTTATGCAATGAACCTACCAATTTTCTCTATATCTGAGCAGGGGGAGAAAAGCATGGGAAAGAAATGAGTGGCAGAAAAAGGGGGCAGCAGCAGAAGGACCTCCAGTATTGGTGTGTCCAGGTCCTGGCATGTCAAGAACTTGTGCTTCCTATGTGCCAAGTAAACTCTGTGAAAGTAAACAGCCTTGAGCTATTTTGCCAGGACTGTATACCTAAGCATTGCCAGCTGGGTGAGAAGACCTCAGCAGCAAGGGGTTATAGGAGTGTGTTGCTGAAAAAAGTAGATAGAAGGGAGGAGTGTTAGATACAAGAGGCCAGGCCAGAACAAATCTCTTAGAGACGTGGACAAAGGTAACGTCCTACAGGACCCGCGACCGTACATGCTGATCCTTGGAAGGGCCCGTATTTGGATACCCAAAGGGAGTCTGAAACACCAGACTCTACTTTGTCCTCACTGCAAGCCAAAGCTTGGATAGTGCTAACAGGGAAGGAAAAGAAGAGTATTAAATTGGATGTGCGATGGAAGTCTCAAATGGGCTGGACTTTCTACACACAGAAGAAGAAAGCAATGGAATCTGCCTAGGATGTTGTTAAGGGAATAGCGGAGGGCAGTGATTAAAAAAATAACAATAATAAAACCACTGCTTGCTTTATACCCTAATGGATTTCAGACTGTTCAACTCATCAGCCATGTCAAATTCTGCTGTTGAGCACTAGCTGAGTTCAAGACCTAAAACCAAGGTCAAAGTCAGATTAGGCATCGGAACAGGGAGGGCAGCAGGAGAAAGATAGAAAGACAAAGACAACCAAAAGCATTTTCAGTACCGAGGCCTTGCATGTGTTGACCACTCTTTTTGCAATGAGGGTGTAGCCCGGCTTAATTTTCCAGCAGAGATGGGAGGATGCCTTCTCCCAGGGATGGCACCTACCTGGTTCATCTGCTACAACCTGGTAGTAGGAATGGAAGCTACTACTCAGGGAACCCCAGGGGTTTTTTGTTTGTTTGTTTGTTTGTTTTGAGAATTGAGGTCTAGAGCCAGTGTCTGGAGACCTCCCCTCTATGTAAGATGCTGATCCATTAATCAGCCTCTTTTTTTTTTTTTATTAAATCATAGCTGTGGACATTAATACTATCACAAGGTACAGTGTGTTGTTTCTATATACAATTTGAAATACTTTCATCCAACTGGTTAACATAGCCTTCAAGTCATTTTCTTAGTTATTGTGTTAAGACATTTATAGTCTACATTTAGAAAGACTCACAAGTACCCCCCCCATAGGATAAACCATAGACGTGATCCCACCAATTGCCCTCCCTCCACCCATCCTCCAAGCTCCCCTCCCCAGGTTTTATTCATACCATAGATGTCTAAGACCAGAGATCATTCACTCTTCAGAAAGTGAAGAAAAGGATAATAGATTCTACATTACAAACACCGGGATTTACACCTCGCTATGCCACTTATTGGTTGTGTGAGTATGAAAAAGTGGCCCAAACTTGCTGTCCTTCAGCAACACCATGGCAGGATAGCACAGTTACCAATGGGGAAACTGAGGCTCAGGGAGATTAAGTATCTTGCCAGAATCATTATCAAACAGTTAACTAGTAGGGAAGTCAAGAGGAGAACTCAAGTTATTTCCAACTCCCAAGCTTTCTGTGATGCTGAAGCTGAGAAAACAACAACCCTCCCTAACATGTCCTGACAACTCAAGAAGAAAATGCTTTGGAAAAAAATACATGTAAGCATTATGAGTGTAAGGGGCTGCCATTATTATCCACAAGTAGATGATAATAGGGCTTATGGGATTAAATTCAAAAGCTGTTATTCACAGGCATAGGTCATCCGATTGTGACCAGAAAACTAATGGCCGCCCAGAAGAAGGGATCTTAATGTCTGAAGTGGGGCCCATTCCTACGTGATAAAATAGCAGAAAAAGCATGGGGAATTTATTGAAGTAAGAAAATCTTATTTATTTATTTAAACAATAGGGAATTCCAACTATCAAATAGCAGAGTGAAGATAACACATCATCTTTATGTTCTCAAATGGAAGTTAGAAGCCCAGCGCAACCCAGAAGGCTGAGTTCAGGGATGGTCTAGTCTTTGTAAGTACAGGCCTCTGTCTCTTTTGTGCTTCTTTTTTTTTTTTTTAACTAAATCAAAGCTGTGTACATTAATGTAATCATGGGGTACAGTGTGATGTTTTTATATACAATTTGAAATATTTTCATCAAACTGATTAACATAAGCTTCATGTCATTTTCTTACTTATTGTGTTAATATGTTTATATTCTACTTTTAGAAAGATTCACTTGTACCCTTGTAAGATAAACCATAGAGGTTGTGCTTTTGTTTTCTATTCACTGGGAATCTATATATCAGCACCAACACCTTATTTCCACAAAATACTCTGTGACCTAGAGAAGACAAGAATTCCATTAATAATATTAAAATATGTGTTGAACATTGTTTCAATCCTTTTACATTGATCAACTCATTTATCCTCATAACATTGGTAGGATGTAAGTACTATTATTATCCCCATTAAATAGATGAAAAAACACAAGGCACAAAGGTTAAGTCAGTCTCCCAATATCCATAGCTAGTAATTTGTAGAAAAGGGATTTTAACTTGAGCAGTCTGTCTCCAGAGCTCATACTTCATAGATTTTGATTAGATAAGAATAAATATAACCAAGGTCAAGTTCGATGATGAGAAGGGTTACAAAGGGAGAAAAAGATTTAAGGAGGATGAGTCTTGAGTAAAATCCACCAAGGCTAAAATGGCTTTGGCCTTTTTCATTAGAATTAGGCAATGTTTCAGCCCTATGGGGTTTCTTTCTTATCTATTAAAAAGGCCATTTTGATTATTGCCTACCATATGCCAGAGATTGTGCTGAGAAAATATTATATTTTATGTTGTGCAATTTTAATTCCTTAAGATAGTTAACTCTTCTATCCAGTTAAATAAGAATAAATATTTTTGTAATTTTTGAAGTTAGTTTTATATAGAAAATGCTTTTTTTTTAAATGCTACATAAGTGAAGGTTTTAAAAATTGGAGGTAAAAAACAGCTACCTGCCAATACCTGCATTCTCTGCTTCCCTTAGAGAGGGCTATATTTCCCTGCCATCGTCATTTAAGACTATGTGATGCCTCGAGTTATTTGCTTTATTGATGTGGGACTGAGAAACGAAAGGGGGTAAAAGAGTATCCAAATGTCTAGGACAGTGGTCCTCAAAGCATGGTCCTAACATCAGAAATAAAGGAAGGATGCTGCATCGCCTGAAAATGGGTTAGAAATGCCAAGTGATCAAGCCTTTCCCCAGATCTACTGAATCAGGAACTCTGAGGATGGGGTCTAGATACTTACCTGGCTCCAGGTGATTCAGATGCAGATGGAAGTTTGTGAACCACTACACCTGGTAAAACTGATCCTTTCGGGCCCTTCAGCAGGTGTTTAATGTTCAATGGTCAAGGGCACCCAGGGAAAAGACAGGAGAAGACCAAATTAGGGGTGAAGGTGACAGTAGCAAATTGACAACTGCCATCTTTCCTGATAAGCTTCTCTATCCAAAGTGTGGGAATATATGTCTTGGGAGAGAGCTGGTCCTGGGACAGGACTCTGAACGTGAACGGAGGGACTGGAACCTTGCAGAGTCTTGCTCACACATATCCAATTTTGAGACCAGCTTGAGGTATCACCTGGTCTGCTTTCCTGGGAACTCCCTGAGGAAAAGGCTGAGTGTACCACAAAAGGGAGGAGGGGGAAGGAGGCAGACTGGAGGCCTGCAGAGTCTGCATCACATTGAAGTCTATCCAGAGTGCCAGCAAGTCAGGGAGAAATAACTGCAGCGCAAGTATTGCCCGTAGGACACCAACTTGTGGCTTCTCATTCTGACTTCCTCGGTACAAAGAAAGAAAGAGAGGTGAACGAGGTAAAGTCCCTCGGTAAAGCCTCACAAGACAGGGACAGCAGAATTCTGGCTCTGAAACCCAAAGCCACCTTCTTCCAAGGAAATCCCATAATTGTTATACGTGGACAATGAATTTTGAAACTAACTAAGGCTCTTTAACTCATTAAAAAATGTGCAGCTTGGGGCGGCGCCTGTGGCTAAAAGGAGTAGGGTGCTGGCTGCATATGCTGGAAGTGGTGGGTTCAAACCCAGCCCCAGCCAAAAACTGCAAAAAAAAAAAAAAAAAAAAGTGCAGCTCAATATCACTAATTGTATAAGGCTTATAGCCAACAAATTCAGATATAAAATTTCTTCCTCTCTTATCTTTCTAGTCTAGCTACAGTTTCACTGCCTAGTGGAATTTTAGTTTAAAATTCATTTCTACTATTTCAACTGAACTTTTATATTCTTATAAACACTTCAAACTCTTTATGGAATGAGGTAAGATACATCCAACAACACCCAACCTTCCTTGATCTGGTTTCTTCACTCTGGACAAATGACCAGGTAAATCAGACGCAAAGAATTGACTTTTTTTTTGCAACTAAAGTTGACCCAAACAACTTGAAACATTTAGCCAATCATCGTAACTCAGAGGAAATCACTAACTTGGTCAATCCAACCATGGTTTTTTGTTTTTTTTAACTCATTGGAAACTAGCTTCAATCAAAGAATGTCCAAGCTCAGGTGCTATTTGGGGACTTTGAGATGATATTTAATCATCAAGTCTTAGTGACCAAAACGAGTTAACGTACCTTCAAAACTAAGCAAATTACTCCCCTTCTCCCTATAAATGGCTCATCATCATAAATGTTGGTCATTAAAGTGCCAGGTGATTCTGCATAGACCACCAGGAGGACACAGGGTGGTGACAATTCATCACTAATGAACTGAACAGCTTCCAGCAGGAGTGATACAGATGCCTGCCAGGGTAAAGGAGGAGTTAGCTAAAACAAGTGAGAAATGATAAGAAAGAGCTTCCCGACATCTGTGGAAAATAACCTCTTCTATTCTAAGTGGGCATGGAAAGGATGGGAGAGAAAAGGAAAGGGAGCGAATAACTTGAGTTCCTACTAAGCCTCAGGCCAAGTCCATACTAGGTCATTAACCAAATATCTCATTTGACTCCAACCTATGCAATAGAATTTCTAGCCCATTTTGCAGATGAGATAACTGAGAACCCAGAGAACTCAAGTAATTGACTAGAAGTCAGGTAGCAAATGGGAAGCAAAGCCAAGATATGAACCCAGGTCTGCCTGGCTTCAGAGACCACCCATTTTCACTAAAACAAGAAATGAGATTCAATTACTTATTACTCACCTAATACATGTGTCAAACACTTTATTAGTGCTAGGGATACAATGTTCTGGAGAAATGGCTAGAAAAATCATGAAATTAGGCAAATTCAAAATTAGCACTGTGAGGGCACAAAAGGAATTTCTCCTTGTCCCTCACTTTTCATTCAATCAGTCGCCATAAAGCATCTATTTTTTTTTTCTCCATCCTACTACTTAGGCTAAACCACACTCTCAGTTGTTTTTTCAATGAAATTGTATCAGAAAACACATCTCCTAGTCGTACTGTTCCCTCACAAAAATGCTCTTCCTGTATTACAGCTAGTATAATCCTTATATAATGTAAATACAATTCAATTACTTCCATGCTGAAAAACTTTAGTTTTAGTGTCTTTAATATATGCATATGGTCCTAGAGAGTGTATATTAGAAATTTGATCTGGGCAGTGAAGTCAACCAAGAAAGTGGTAGCTTTGATCTGATCTGAGATCTGAAGAAAGGCTGGATTACACCCGACTGAAGGTAACAGGACAGGGGGAAAGACGCTGTGGGAAGAGGAACTTGCAGATGGGTTCACGAGAGGGAGGTAGCGTGAATGGAGAGAAAGAGGGAACGGGGGAAAAGTGAGACCAGAAGGCAGAGGGATCTAGAATTTCCCATGATAAGAATAAATCTTTTTTTCCTTAAAGCAATAAGAAACTGTGCACCAAGACCGGGGAGGGTGGCACGCTTGGTTTTGTGTTTTGAAAAGGTGACTCTGTGTGTAGCATACAACACCAGAAGAGAACCCAAATGAAGAAAGGTAAGAGGCCAGGGCCTCCGTCGTGAAGAGAGGCACACTTTCCGGGGAAAGGACTCAACTACAACTCAGACTTTGGACTTTACCTTACAAATGCGAATAATGTTACCTAATCACAAGTATCTCATATTAACCTGAAATTTTTTTAATTAAAGAAAAACACAGAAGAGGGGCCAGGGAAGATGGGTCTTAAAGGAGCCAAGGAATGTGGAGGGAAGTGGGTGGATTGAAAAGATACTCAGGGGCAGCGCCTGTGGCTCAAAGGGTAAGGCGCTGGCCCCATATGCCAGAGGTGGCAGGTTCAAACCCAGCCCTGGCCAAAAACTGCAAAAAAAAAAAAAAAAAAAGAAAAGATACTCAGTGGATAAAATCAAATGAACCTGGGAATCAACCGGACTTTAGGGGGAAGGGAAGGAAAGCATCAAGGGTGTCTCTCCTACTACTTATGTGTGGCTTGTGTAACAGGAAGATGGACGCTGTCACTCACAGACAGGAAATGCTGGAAGAAGAGCAGGTGCTGAGGGGGAAGATAACACGTCTGTTTTGGCCATGTTGGATCTCAGGTGCCTTTGAGTCGTCCAAGTAGACAGACGTACATCAAATACTCCAGAGACATGCAGGCCTATAGTTTAGATGAAAAGTCTGGGATGGGGGTTTATTATAAAGGTGTTAGTTGTCCAACTATTAGATATAGATGGGTTGAGCATAGGGGTTAGGGAGTAAATAGAGGCCAGTGTCTGGGATCAAGACTTGAGTTGCTCCATCATATAACGACTGGGGAAAGGACCGTGAGCCAAGAGGTAGCATGAATTCCAGAGTGACATGTTCCAGTAGCGTTTGTTGTAAAAAGGTGCAAGTGGGGTGGGAATTCAATACTTCAGGGTGCTGGGGAGGGCAGTAACAAAAAACTCCAGGAGATGAAGACTTGAAGGCTCCCAGAGGCGTCATAACTTGCCCATAGTCACAAAACTTACCAGGCACCAGGTGAAAATTGGAACCTAAGTCTTTCTGATCCCAAAATCTGTTCTTTTTCTACTACATTATGCTAAAAACAATAAAAAATGAATTTCATCTCAAAATAACATAATAAACAGATCTGTCCCTACTCTAAATAAAGGGGATACCTGAACTTTACCAAAACAAAGGTAAATTTATTGGAGTTTTTTTTCACTTCACAAAGATTCTAAATGATGATTAACTATAGAAATTTTGAAAATGGTATGCTCCGCTCTTTTATAAATTATTTCATTAACAAAAATTCCTTATACGAACAACATTTTGGAAATGAAAATCACAGTGGCATAATTCTTAAAATAGTCTAAGGCACTTTTACAACTTGTATTAAAATTCCAGCTTTAATATGAGAAAACCCAGACTTTCTTTCTGGTTCTGGCTTTACTGATTACACAACCTTGGTCAAGTTACTCAACCTTCCTCTTTTGTAAAATGACGGGGCCAGTAATCTCTAAGGATACTGTCTGAGTAACATGCCCTGTATCTCACTACCTGCACAGAAGCACCTCAGAGAATGAGTATGACCACTACCACCAAATAGGTAAAGCAAATTAGGTACCTGGGGATTAGATCACATAGCCAGAGAGTGGCAAATAGGGATTTGAATCAGGTCTTTTTTTTTTTTTTTTAGACAAAGCCTCAAGCTATCCCCCTGGGTAGAGTGCCAGAGTGCCATGGCATCACAGCTCATAGCAACCTCCAACTTCTGGGCTCAAGCGAGTCTCCTGCCTCTACCTCCCAAGTAGCTGGGACCACAGGCACCCGTGTCACAACGCCCGGCCTTTTTTTGGTTGCAGCCATCATTGTTGTTTGGCGGGCCCCGGCTGGGGATTGGAACCTTAGGTGT
>CAUYQV010029307.1:0-12436 GCA_963574575.1 Galagoides demidoff | reverse complement strand
AGACTCGCTTGAGCCCAGGAGTTGGAGGTTGCTATGAGCTGTGATGCCATGGCACTCTACCCAGGGGGATAGCTTGAGGCTCCGTCTCAAAATAAATAAATAAATAAATAAATAAATAAATAAATAAATAAATAAATAAAAATGCTACAATTACAGGCATGAACCACCATGCACAGCTACTTTTGTCTTCAAAGCAGACACAGCTTTTACTTTTTTGTATTACTCACCTACTATCTGCCATTTTCTTTTCTTTTTTTCGGCAGTTTTTGGCCAGGGCCGGCTTGGACCCGCCACCGCCAGTATATGGCGCCGGTGCCCTACTCCTTGAGCCACAGGCACTACCACCCCTTTTTTTTTTTTTTAAACAGGTCTCACTCAGTTGCCCTAGGGTTCAGTGCCATGGCGTCATAACTCACAGCAACCTCAAACTCTTGGGCTCAAGTGATCCTCTTGCCTCTGCCTCCCAGAAAGCTAGGATTACAGGCACGAGCCAACATGCCTGGCTTAATCTGCCATTTTCTTGAAGAGAAATTCAAATTTCTCTTGAAAAGATCTGCCTGCCAGGAACAGATTAACAAACTGTGGTATACATATACCATGATACTATTCAGCTATAAAAAAAAGATGGAGACTTTACATCTTTTGTATTTAACCTGGATGGAGATGAAACACAGTCTTCTTAGTAAAGTATCACAAGAATGGAAAAGCAAATATCCAGGGTACTCAATATTAATATGAAGCCAGGAGACTATCTAAGACACACCCACATAAGAGAAAAACTCAATTCAATTCAAGTTGGAAGGAGGAGGAATGGGGGCAGAGAGAGGGGAAGAGGGAGAAGGATTGGCGTGCTCCCACTTAATGGGAACAATGTAAGGGTATATGGCACTCCTCTTGGGTGTGGGACACATCTACAAGAGGGACTTTACCTAACAAATGCAAACACTGTAACCTAATTGTTTGATACCCTCACATTAATTTGAAATTAAAAAAAAATCTAGCTGCCCCCCAAAATAAGTGCAAACATGTTTACAAATAGTGGAAGAGAGAAATCCACTCGAAATTCTACCATCCTAAGAGAACTAATTTGTCATTCTTGCATATTCCCCACATCTCCTCACATGCACACACATTTCAGAGTTACAGTCACGCAGTACACCTTGCTCTTACAGCATCAAGCCTTTCCATGTTGCTGCACAACAACCATTATCATTTACAGTTGCAACAAGGACCACAAAATAGATCACCGGCATTTATTTAAGCATTTCGGTATTTGGGAACATTTAAGTTAACGCCAAAGTTTTACTTTTTCACAGTAATAGTAAAGCAAACCTCTTCAGGTCATGCATTTAGCTTTTTCTTTCTTACGACTCATTAGGCAAGATCCTATGGTGTAAGATTCTAGGTCAGGTGATACGACTGTAGTTGGCATTTTTTAAATAGATCTTGCCAAATTCTTTTTAATCTAACAGTAAGTGCTATTAAACATCTAACTGTGGGCTCGGCCTGTGGCTCAAGTGGCTAAGGTGACGGGTTCTAATTCAGCCCGGGCCTGCCAAATAACAATGACGGCTGCAACCAAAAAATAGCTGGGCATTGTGGCGGGCGCCTGTGGTCCCGGCTACTTGGGAGGCTGATGCAGGAGACTCGTTTGAGCCCAGGAGTTGGAGGTTGCTGTGAGCTGTGATGCCACGGCACTCTACCCAGGGGGACAGCTTGAGGTTCTGTCTCAAAAAAAAAAAAAACCTAAATATGATACTAAAAAAATATTGCAAGATATGGGAAATATTCCTTTTCATGGGTGTTGGAGGCAAAGGGTCCCCACAAATAGAATCCCAGAACAAAGACCCTTCAGTCCCTTGATTCTTGCTGTGTATTTCTCACATAATAAGCAAACACTACCACAGCGCTTTCATCTAGTGACAGGAGGCAAAACTGCAGCCTTCTTCTTAGGTTTCAGCAAAGGGGTTAAACAGTTTGTTAGCTTCCTGACTACTTGAAGTGTCTCTTTATCAGATTTCTAGGTACACTGCTGAGTTTTGTTCAACTGGTACAATAATTCTTTTTTTTTTTTTGGAGACAGAGTCTCATTCTGTTGCCCTGGGTAGAGTGCCATAGTATCATAGTTCATAGCGACCTCACACTCTTAGTCTCAAGCAATCCTCTTGCCTCAGCTTTTTTTTTTTTTTTTATTCCTAGTAGAGATTGCTCAGGCTGGTCTCAAACTCCCGAGCTCAAGCAATCCACCTGCCTCAGCCTCCCAGAGTGCTAGGATTGTAGGCATGAGCCACCACACACCTAGTCTATGATCATTCTTTTCATCAAGGTATTCCACGACTCAACCCTCTCTAGTTACCATGTGCCCAAGAAAGAAAGAATAAAGAGCAACTAGAAAACTGGCTTCAGAGAAAGAAGGGAATGACACCTGTACATTTTTTAATTCATACACAAAAATAGAGATGTAGAAAGCAATCTGGTCCCCCTTTCCACCAAAAACAAAAACAAACCAAAAAACCCACACTGCTATGGTATGATGAACATAAAACAAAGTCTGAAAGAACATACGATCAAACCCTACTAGAACAAAACAGAATGTAGTACTATGTACAGATAGCCTTTTGCAACTTGCTTTTTATGTGCATTTGAAATATATACTTTTCATTATGGAATATTGAAAAGCATTTAGAAAATTATGGGTACCTACCAACCTACTTTGTCAAATGATAATTTCTTATATTTGCTTTAGAATTTTAAAAAATAAATTATAAAGTTGAAGCTCTAGCTCAGTGCCCATAGCACAGTGGTTACAGTGCCAGCCACATACACCAAATGTGGTGGGTTCGAACCCAGCCTGGGCTAGCTAAATAACTTCAACAAAAAAACAGCTGGGCATTGTGGCAGGTGCCTATAGTCCCAGCTACTTGGGAGACTGAGGCAAGAGAATTGCTTGAGCCCAAGAGTTGGAAGTTGCTGTGAGCTGTGACTCCACAGCGCTCTACTGAGGGTGACAAAATGAGACTCTGTCTCAAAAAATAATAATAATAATAATAAAGTTGAAGCCCCTTGTGTGGCCCCTTCTTCCATTCCCCTCCTCTCCTTCAGCAAAATCACTACTTCCTTATATTGGCTAAATATAATTTCTATGCATGTTTTTACATTTTTATTACATGTTTCAATAAAATATATTTACCTTATTTCTCTTAAAATAATTTAATTAAATTTACCTAGATGGACATTTTCCCTTCATAACATCTCTAAATGTGTAGTGCATCTTACAATCCATAATAAGGCATTACATTAAAGGGCTTTTTAATTTTGGGGTTTTTTTTATTTCCTTGCTTATTTTTTATTTTTATTTCTTTGCTTTTTTTTTTTTTTGGTTGTTTTTTGTTATTATTGTTGAGACAGAGTCCCACCCTATGCCCTGAGCAGAGTGCAATGGTGTCATAGTTCACTGCAACATCAGATTGAGCTGTGAGCATCCCGCTGCTGGAAACTTCTGTGATTACAAGCACTCGCCCTGGTGCCTAGCTGGGTTTTTCATTTTTTTAGGAGTGGGGGGAGGGTCTCACTCTCACTCAGGCAAGTCTCTAACTCCTAAGCTCAAGCAATTCTCCCTCCTCAGCCTCCCACAGTGCTGGGATTACAGGCAAGAGCCACCACTCTGGCTACATTACAGTTTAATTGGCAGTTTCGGGTGGCGCCTATGGCTCAGTGAGTAAGGCGCGGTCCCCATATACCGAGGGTGGAGGGTTCAAACCTGGCCGCGGTGGAACTGCAACCAAAAAAAAAAATAGCCGGGCGTTGTGGCAGGCACCTGTAGTCCCAGCTACTCGAGAGGCTGAGGCAAGAGAATCCCTTAAGCCCAGGAGTTGGAGGTTGTTGTGAGCAGTGTGACGCCACACACTCTAACAAGGGTGATAAAGTGAGACTCTGTCTCTACAAAAAAAAAATAATAATAATAAAAAAAAAATAATTGGCAGTTTCCCCTTTTCTTGGTATACATAAAATAATATTGGATCTTAGCATCAAAATAGCCTTTCAGATTCTATGAAATGTGGTAGTATTGTTTTATCTTTTTAAAGAAATGCAAATAGTATTGTATTACATATTCTACAACCTTGTATTTTCACTCAACATTATATTTTTAAAGACATTTAACTAAGGTAGAAATCCTATGCTTGCTAATGGAAATAGTTACCACTATTGGGCGAATGTGTACACTTGACTAAAATAAAGAAAAGGCGTAAGAAACAAGATGGAAATGTTAATAAGAAAAACAGAAAGAGAGAAGAGAAACAGAAGGCAGGTTCTCCGGCCTGTTTGATTTGTAAGTAGCTGGGGATGGCAGATGTCGGAGTAACTACACTTGATGACTCAGGAATAAAAATGACAACAAGGAGGAACTATTTCCTGGAAATCTGAGCTGTTGCTGCCTCCCAGTAGCTGCTACTTCTCCAGAGCCCAGCTACAGACACAAGCTGCTCATGTCAGACACGCGAGCATGGAGACCCCAGACCTGTCCCAGGTCAGCTGACCCTCTAACTCATTCAGAGCCAGCTGAACACCAGCCTCGGGACAAGGTACACCGTTAGGGCAGTGAGGGGACACGGAAGTAGCATTTATACAACCAAGACTGAACCTCATTCATTGTTTCCTCTGAGGCTGCTCTTCCTTGTCCCTCCTCCCCTACCTTTTTCCCTCCTCATTTATCTTCCTCTTTCTCACTATAATTTTAATCAAGAAGTCCACTTCAAAGGCCTTGTCTGCCTATTCTGCACCCTCAGAAGCATGGGTGCCTGCATGCATATGCCATGAGAGGAAAAGCCACAGTAACCACATAGATTTTGTGGACAGTACATTTAAAAAATTTCTATTACTGATTCCTAAAATAAAACCCACTTTAGCTCATTGAGAGTTAAAAATGGCAATGTCTCATGCCCGTAATCCTAGCACTCTGGGAGGCCAAGGAAGGTGAATTGCTGAGCTTAGGAGTTCAATACCAGCCTGAGCAAGAGTGAGACCCTGTCTTTAAAAAAATAAAAATAAAAAGGTAAGAAAATAGAACTGAAATGCCTGATAACTTTTTCTTTTTTCCTTTCCATTCAACCCAAAATCACCTTACTGGATTTTATTTATTTATTTTATTATAAATAATAATAATATATTACATTTATTATTATATATATTTTATTTATTTTTTAAAATGTCCTCTAGAGAGTTTTTTATTATTGTTGTTGTTGTTTTAATATACAAACACCATATATATATTATGATAATTCTTACAGGGTTGCATTATGCTCCCAATTCTTATAGGTGTATTTTTCCCCATTTACCTCCATCCAACCATAAGCCAGTTGAAAAAAATAGCAATACTTTATCTAATAGCAGCTAACAGAAATTCACATATTTACTCATATAAATAAAAGCATTACTGGATTCATCAATAAGTGTCAGAAAAGAAAAGTAGCATTTCTGAATTTATTAATAGATAAACTATATCTTCAACTTTTACAAAAATAGTATTTTAAATTATATTAAGATATACTACATATAAAATAGTGTATTTTATTTAATACAGGGTATTGGAACCAAATAGCCCCAAACTACTTCATCGATTTTTTTTTTCCTCCAAAACACTACTGTAAGTCATAAAATCTCCTGGGGCATACCACAACTAAAGTTCCTGTTACCTGCTGATATATTTGAAGTGTTTTGAACATAAATTATTGGAACATTCTTTCAACTCTCAAATTTGATTAACCTACTTTCTGTCAAGTTATCCTAATTAACCTACAGCCTTCAAACCTTGGGATTATTGCTGCCAATTCTGTACAGTCATTTATTTAATGCACAGTCTGCCCTAATACTCTCCAAAGTGAAATTGCAAATAAAAACCCTTTTTGATTTCTACTAATTAAGTAGACTTTGGAATGTGCCATGCCTATAATCTGTATTAATGTGTGAATACAAGTATTGCCTACTCCATATGAAGCATTCAGAAAGAACTTATTAAAATAACTTCTCCTTGCAGTGAAGGACTTTCATTTGCTCAAAAACATCACGGAATGCCTACCACGTGCCAAGCACTGTGCCGGGCAGTCAAACATAACTGCAAACAAGACATACACAGCCCCTGCACTCATGGACCTTCCAAGGCTAGAGAAGAAGACAAACATTAACAAATAATAACAACTGAATAGCTACAAAGTGAAGGCCACAATCTGTCCCTTGCACAGCATTTCCAAAGTTGAGCTCAGTACGTACTTTATAACAATACCTTAGTTTCAAACTTTGTTGAGTTTATAGATCAGGCGTCCTCAAACTATGGCCCGCAGGCCACATGTGGCCAGTCTAAGACATTTATCCGGCCTGCTGGGTGTTTTTGCTGCCGTTGCCTGTCCTGCTTAGCAGCCAACTCCTCCCGGGAGCCCACAGTCCAGCCCTCCAACGGTCTGAGAGACAGTCAACTGGCCCCCTGTTTAAAAAGTTTGAGGACCCCTGTTATAGATCAATAGTGATACAAAGAGTAGAAGAGAAATGATAAAGTCATGCCTCAAAATTGTAGGATGGTGATGATGGGGACACAGTCTTGTGAATGTACTTAGTACCACTGAATTCTATATCTGAAAATGGTTAAAAGAGGCCCAATGCAATGTCTCATCCCTGATTATCCTAGTATTTTGGGAGGCTAAGGCAGGAAGATCACTTGAGGCCAAGTGTTCGAGACCAGCCTGAGCAACACAGCATGACCCTGTCTCTACAAAAAAGAAAAGAAAAGAAAAGAAAGTTGAAAATGATAAAGTAAGTTAGGCACAAATACTGCATGGCCTCACTCAGATGTGGAACCTTAAAAAGTTGATCTTAGAAGTACAGCAGAATGGTACCAGAGGCTGGGCAGTAGAAGGGAGGAGGAACTGGGAAGATACTGGTAAAGGGTATGTAATGTAGATAGAAGAAATAAGTTTCAGCGATATCTTGTACAACATAGTCAATATAGTTAATAATAATACACTGACTGCACTCCCATTTCTACTTCCACTCCCACTTTTCACCTCCTTGTTCAATAATGCAAAGATGTTTAATGTTCTTACTACAAAAAAAAAAGAAAACTATGTGAGATAATACATGTTAATTAGCTATACTTAACTTTTCCACAATGCAACTAACAACATATTGTACATGCTAAATACAATTTTACCTGCTAATTATTTTTAACTAAAAAATTAAAATGCGAAAACAAAAAACCCATGGTTAAAATGGTAAAATTTATGCTAAATATATTCTGCCACAATAAAAAATATAAAAAAAAAAATGTTAAGTGGTTAAATCTTTAATCAACTCCACCCAAAGCTTAAAACGTACTAGTTCTTCCAAATCCAATGGTGGTATGAAAAGAGAGAAGCCGTGGCGTACAGGGGTGAAAAATGGACAGAAAACATGAAATTCTCGACTTTGACTCTTCTAACCTGTATCAGTTGTACAGTGCACCATCTCTGCTCACCTACCAGAGCACAGCTGGAGGAAGGTGGGGTGGGCACACTCTTAGAAACTGACTTCACTGCACATTTATGGTTTCCAATGTTGGTTGGATTCTCCACCCTTTTTGAGCACTGAAACCCTTGCCATTCTCTCCAAATCTGCTAGTAACACCTAGGACCACTTTAATGACATCTTCACTTCCTTTTTTTTGAGACAAAGCCTCAAGCTGTCCCCCTGGGTAGAGTGCCATGGCTTCACTGCTCACAGCAACCTCCAAGTCCTGGGCTCAAGTGAGTCTCCTGTCTCAGCCTCCCAAGTAGTTGGGACCACAGGCACCCACCACAACGCCCAGCCATTTTTTGGTTGCAGCCATTGTTGTTGTTTGGCGGGCCCAGGCTGGATTCGAACCTGCCACCTTAGGTGTATGTGGCCAGCGCCTTAGCTGCTTGAGCCACAGGCGCTGAGCCACATCTTCACTTCCTGATCCTCACTCACCCTACCTACACATGTTCCCATTCTCACTTTCCTCTTTAAAGGTCCTGCACCAGGTGGCCCCTCAGATAAACACTCAGTCCCACCAGCTGTGCTCCCAATTCCCTCATGGCTATCTGCTCTTGACCCTCATTCATCAAGTAGCCACTTGGTAACTTCACCTTCTTTCTCTCCACAGGGCTCTTCCCCCTAAGCTACTCCTCTCTTTAAATAATTACAATATTATTACCCTTCCTGACATTAACCTTCCTCCAGCTCTCACCCTCTTCTTCCCTTGACTTCACTGCTTCCCTTCTTGGCCTGCACCCTGTCTCTGCCTCCCAGTCACTGCTCACAGGTAATCAGGCTCCACTCCCCACACACCCCAGCCAATGAAAGTGTGCTGGCTGATGTCATCAGGGATTTCCCACTGATTTAGTTCAATGGACCCTTTTTGGTCCTTTTTAAATAGGGAATCTCAGCCATATATACGGCTCCTGATTGGCAGCACCACCATTTACTCAGTCCTCCAAGCCAAAAACCTGTAAGTCTTTTCAGAATCCTTCCACTCTCATTTTTTCACCTCCTTGTTCAATAACAATCCTTTTTTTTTCTTTTTTGACACAGAGTCACTATGCTGCTGATGCCAAGTGCAATGGCTCTTCACAGGTACAATCCAGAGCCAGAGTGTAGGGGAAAAGACTGACTACAAAAGGGCATGAGGAACATGGAAATGAAATATATTATGACTGTGATGGCAGATACATGACTATGTCCATTGGTCAGAGTTCATCAAACTGTACACTTAAAATAGGTGAATTTTATCATATGTAAACTATCCCTCAAGAAAGCTGACTTTTAAAAATTAAGTTGAACCTTCTAAAATGTGTCCCAGTCAAGATTTTTAAAACTATATTTCTTTTCCGAAGACCTAATTTGCATTTTAGTTCTAAGGGGAGTCAACTCCATATACATGATTGTGTTCCATTTGATAATGACACAAATCCTTCTCTACTGATTGCAAACAATACTTAGCAAAATTTTATTTATTTCAAAACACCTTATCAAGGACACAATTTACAATGTACATAAAAGCAGGTAAATTTTGTTACCAAAATGGCATGTTCTAATTGTGATCAATAAGCAGTGTATCTCTATTCTACTTTCATAGCAATCTCATTACCCTCTTTGGGATTCTCTGAGAATCTCCTGAGGACAAACTCAAACTCCAAAGGGTGAATCTGCTTGGCCTCTGAGACACTCTACCCAGGAAGAAAATGCAGGGCTAGGATTTCCTCCTTTCTTTACTACCTTAGGATTAAAATATATATGAGGGGACTTCAAAAACTTCATGTAAGGGTGGCGCCTGTGGCTCAAAGAAGTAGGGCACCAGCCCCATATACTGGAGGTGGCAGGTTCAAACCTGGCCCCGGAAAAAAATTGCAAAAAAAAAATTCATGAAAAATATGAAATTAAAAAATAAAAATAAGTCATGGCAACAGAAAAAATTAAAATAAGAAATATGAACTCTGTTTCTCAACATAAAAAGTCAAGACACTTTTGTTATCAATGATCTTGCCATGTAGTCCACTCATAAAGAACTGAAGTTAACTTCTGGGAAGTTAACCGTGTCAATAGTCTTTTTTTTTTTTTTTTAAGTATTACCAGAAGAAAAATGGGTGTCCTTAAAGACATTATTAAGATTAGCAAACAGAAAGGAGACAGAAGGAGCCAAACCAAGATTGTAAGGTGGTTAACAACAATTTATTGTATATTTTTCAATAACTAACATAAAGAAATTGAACAGCACCTAACACAAATGATAAATGCTTGAGGTGACGGATACCCCCCACTTATCCTGATTTGATCATTACACACTGTATACCTGTATCAAAAGATGACATGTATCCTATAAATATAACTATGTATCCATAAAAATTAAAAATAAAAATGTTTTAAATAAATAGATTTCTGTTGTTTTAACAACAATAACAAAAGACTGTAAGGTGGATGCTTAATTATTTCTCATCAAAAATCTCATAAAATTGCCTTTGTTTTATGAGAGGAATGAGCAGGACTGTTGTCCTGGTGGTGAAGGACTCTCTGGTGAAGCTTTCCTGTGCATTTTTCTGCTAACGCTTTGGTTAACTTTCTGGCTCGGCGCCTGTGGCTCAATCAGCTAAGGTGCCAGCCACGTACACCTAAGGTGGCGGGTTCGAATCCCCAGCCCGGGCCCGCCAAACAACAATGATGGCTGCAACCAAAAAATGGCCAGGTGTCGTGGCGGGCGCCTGTGGTCCCAGCTACTTGGGAGGCAGAGGCAGGAGACTCACTTGAGCCCAGGAGTTGGAGGTTGCTATGAGCTGTGATGCCATGGCACTCTACCCAGGGGGATAGCTTGAGGCTCCATCTCAAAAAAAACAAACAAAAAAAAAAAAAGGAGAAGGGGGGTATGCAGAAGAGAGGAGATGGGAGCCAGAAAATAACGTATAACATACACAATTATTGATGGTAAATGTTTCATTTATATTTAATGCACTTTTAAAAGGATGAGCCATTGTACCATGGGAATTCTAAGACTGCACACGGTGGAAGTTATA
The DNA here is from genome assembly GCA_963574575.1 of Galagoides demidoff. Classification (NCBI taxonomy): domain Eukaryota; kingdom Metazoa; phylum Chordata; class Mammalia; order Primates; family Galagidae; genus Galagoides; species Galagoides demidoff. The sequence goes on along the minus strand of CAUYQV010029307.1, from coordinate 1,883 downwards.
CAACCCATCACTTAGGAAAAGAAACAACCACAGACCCAAGCCACCAGTCACTGAGGATGACTGCCAGCATATTGTTAGGCAACAGTCTTCCCGACATTAGAATATTTCCTGGGGTATCATCACTAACCCCCAGGGAGATCAATCTTCAAAGATGTTGTAGATCACACATCCACTTACTAAAGCCTCTGCGTGATCGACAATACCTGGGAATTCTGTGTCCACTTTCTAGGTATCACTTCTATGGCACAATAATAAAATCTTCGCTGATTAAAAAAAAGGTGAAGGCTTCTATGATTGACTGAGCCTCTAAATTCCAGCTGCACTTGTGGGAGATTTACTTGTGTTTCCCTCTTATTGATTTTTTTCCAGCAGCCCCGATGCAGGCCTGCTTTATGGAGGAGGATTGTATACGGATTCCCTGAAGAGGAGACTGATATGCAAATGGACTTGGGGATCAGGAGGCTCAGTGTTTGCAAACATGAAAGAGAGTCGAGCTGAAATTGTTATTTACAAAGGAAGCTGAAGTTGAAGGAATTTTCTTTTGAATGGTCAGACGTGGTACACAGCCTCTGCTTGTCTACGTGACAAAAAAGAAAAATCTTAATGGTAGCTAGAAGAAAAGAGGAATGGGAAACCCAAACCAGCCAATAATTACCACTGATGGAATACGGAAGGGGAAAGGCTTTTTTTTCTCAAATTACAGAACATGGTTCTAGCGCAATTTTTATAAATTCTGATCCAGCTTCATGTGATCTGGTGTTAGATACAACTATTGTATAAGGTGTAATTATAGGCAAAGAGAATGTCTGGGCGACCTCTTGATAGTAACTTCTTTAGGATAATTTTCACCACACGCTGGTTGCCAAGACTACAAATCATAAAAACTACCATCATTTACCCTTTGCAATTCTAGAAACTTCATGAGTGTCAGGATAAAGCCTCTTTTAGGCACATAGCACAGCTTCTCACCCACAAAACTGAGTCTCCTTCGGGCTCTAAAAACGCTGCCCAAACTTGCAAACACTGCTGATGGGAATAGTTGAAGAGTTCTGCAAGGCCCTTGAATAAGTATCTCTCAAAATGTTCATATCTTTTACGCAGAAAGCTCACTTCTAGAAAACTATTCTAAAGCAATCATTATGGCTGACTGCAAAAATGTAGCTCCACCAGCCCTGTTCATCGCAGCACTGTTTAAAATAGCAAGAAATGAGAATTAACCCAGACATAAAACGATACAGTCCAATACGCTATAAATTTGATTGAATTCATGAAGTAGGTCTTACGTGTTGTAGTAGAATATACACCGTATTTTGTTGTGTTTAATGGCTCCCATGTATAATTGGCACCCAGGTTTCGGTCCCAAACTTTCAGAAAAAAAAAACTTTTGTTTCAGTCTTTTAATTCCAATTTTTATTTATATTTAGGTTCTTGGCTTTTGTATTTTAAAGGAATTTTGGCATGTATTTTTTAACATAGTATGGCACAAAATAAAAATAATTACAGAACACAGGAAGAGATACAAATTATAAGAAATTTCATGTACCAGTAACAAACAGCCATGTATAATGTACATTCTTATTCTTCCCCCCAAATCTGGGCCAAAATGTGTGCATTATACGCTGCAAAATATGATAATGACATGAGAATAGGTTGTCAAAATCCAAATGAAAGAACAGGCAACTCTGTGGCACCAAATAGAGTAACGCGGAGTATAATCCAGTTTTGTTCTTTTTTCTTTCTTTTTTTTTTTTTTTTTGAGACGGAGCCTCAAGCTATCCCCCTGGGTAGAGTGCCATGGCATCACAGCTCATAGCAACCTCCAACTCCTGGGCTCAAGCGAGTCTCCTGGCTCCGCCTCCCAAGTAGCTGGGACCACAGGTGCC
>CAUYQV010029306.1:0-12909 GCA_963574575.1 Galagoides demidoff | reverse complement strand
GACAGAGCCTCAAGCTATCCCCCTGGGTAGAGTGCCATGGCATCACAGCTCACAGCAACCTCCAACTCCTGGGCTCAAGCGAGTCTCCTGCCTCAGCCTCCCAAGTAGCTGGGACCACAGGCGCCCGCCACAACGCACGGCTATTTTTTTTGGTTGCAGCCATCATTGTTGTTTGGTGGGCCCAGGCTGGATTCGAACCTGCCACCTTAGGTGTATGTGGCTGGCGCCTTAGCCACTTGAGCCACAGGCGCTGAGCCTATTTTTCTTCTTTTTCATGATTATCATCATCACTTTGACAGTCACACTGCTGGTATTTTACAGTGAGCAGTCTTGGGTCTGAATTCTGCCTTTGCTATGTATCTGTGACAGTATGAGAAAGTTGCTTGGCCTTCCTAACCCTTGGGAACACAACACTTACATTTTACACTTGTTGTCAAATAAGAAAATTTAAAGATTGCTTAACACACCTGACATATAGGAAACTTTGGAAAATCTTAGCTTCCATTCCTCATCTTCGGTTAGGTTACCAAAGGAGCTACAGACGCCTTAATTATATGTACATTTGTGGGAGCCTACTGTGGTCCAGGAAACATGCTAAGACCTTTGTGTATGCTACTGAACTTAAGTCACACAATATCACTATCAGATAAGAGGCTATAGTATAATTCCATTTTATAGAAATATGAGGTAGAAAAACTAAGTTGGCAAACTTATCCTCAAAAAAGTGCTATATACCTCATTGCTGAATATCACTATTGTCATCAGATGGCCAGCAGGAGTACTTTGAAGGTGACCAAGGTGATATTCAGCAATGAGATATGTAGTACTTTTTCAAGGATTAGTTTGCAAACTTGATTGTCAGACCTCATACAATGACAGCTCTAAGGGCCATTCCAGAAAAGAGTTCAAAAATTCCTTTGAAGGGTGGTAGGTGCTGGCATTGGTGCATAGCTTCCAGGTACTTTGAAGGTGACCATAGAGGTATTCAGCAGTGAAGTATGTGGTACTTTTTAAAGGAGTTTGGGAACTTAATTGTCTAACCTTATATGTCCGGCAGCTCATTAGTGAGAGGACTGAGATTCCACCGAAGTCTAACTCCAAAGCTTGCATATGCTCTAAACTCCTCACAGTATGTACTTACTGCCATGCTATGATTGACAGTGGTTCAAAAAGTGAGTCTCTGCCCAGGATTTTGTAGCTTCTGGGGTGAGGTCTCTTGACTTCCACTATACCTGGGATAGTTAGGTAGACCCTGGAGTCTGGATAGTTAGAAGCCCTGGAGTCCCTCAAGGCAGAAGATTTCAAACTTTTGACACAATCTACATAGAAAATATTTATCTAACATACATGCGTGGACACACACACACGGGCTTATATTTATAACTGAAATAAAACATTGCCATACAGTAAGATTTACTTCTTTACTATGTGTAATGCATTCTGTTTTTATTCTACTTCGGTTTTCAAAATACTGGCAATGACTCACTACATCTAGTGACCCACTAAATTGATTTCATGATCCACAGGTCATGGCCCACATTTTGGAAACATTACTCCAGTGGGCGCCCACATGGGGGTTGGGTTCAGAGAAGCTCTGGGAGTTGACAGATCCTACAAAAGGCCTTGCTATCTTCTTAGCTTCAAGTGTGAAGGTTCATTTATTTGATTGTTGGTTTGTTTTTTCTTTCTGTCATTACAGACAGAAGGGTTTAAGGACCCAAACTGGGATCTCAAGGGTGAAGTCTGGGAATAACGCAGGCTTACAGGTCACACTGATGAATTTCTAATGTACTGAATTCAAAAGTATGAACAATATATTATCACATACTCTTAGAAGCAAGTAGTGCTTCAAACTAAAAAAGAAAAATCTTATCCTTGCAAGTAAAATCTGATTTATTAAATACAAAATAAAACAATATCTCCAAAAAAGCTAAAATCTTAAAAAAAATGGATTTTTAATAATAATAAAATAATGTAAAATGTCTTCGTTGTCATTTAAAACCAACATTTACTAAAAATATTCATTCATTCGTCCATTCAGTCAACTTGTATTATTCGGATCTCTCTCGTGTTCAAAGCTTAGTAGACACTGTACTAGAATATATTCCTAAGAGCTAAGAGATCAGCTGCTGTTTTCATTCCCATCTATGCAGCACTACTCCCTTGTGTCTGTCATGGTACTTTTCAGCCATAACCTTAGTTAATGTGTAGACGTGATAAACGTGCCCTATCATAGAAGGACAAGGTGATTCGCTAAGGATCAAATTAGGAAGGTCAACATGAAGGTGCTTCCCTAAAGTCAAGCAAATATGTGACAAGAAGTTTTGAAAACATTCATTTATGCGTAATCGAAGTTTGGGGAAAATCTGTGATCCACATTACTTGTGCTATACGTAGCCTATATACTGGAATCTAGAAATTTGCAATGTGGCTGTGTTTATGGGCCGTGTGGTCTCTGAAGAGGTGGCAGGTTGTGGTAGGGCAGGGGAGGTCAGTACACTGCCTGGCTGAACCGGCCAGCATTCCACCTGTCCCCTTCCTTTTTATCCATACTCACTAAACAACCTGATGATTGACCTGCCCGTCTGGATACTCTGTTCTGGGACATAGTTAAATTACATGGAAGCAGTTGTGTCCATTTGAGTCTTCTTTTTAAACAGTGGGACTGGGGTAATGCTCAGTCCAGGGCTAGTTCTTCCCTACCACTGAGGGAAGACCCTTCTGAGCACTCCCCTCAATGTTCTGTGAACTGGGAGGCTTTCCTGTTTGGCTGGTGGGGACAGGTGTCATTCCCAGACACATGTGACTGCTGACTGCTGTTCCCTCTAATCTTTTGGGGAGGTTCTTTCCCAGGCCTTGATGGTCTCTTCTCAGACACGCACTGGTCAGGATTCAGCAGAATACCTGAGGGGTCCCTCTGAGGTCTCAGGAGTTCTCCCTCTCTGAAGCTCTTCTTCCCCGGTGTTCTCCCTTGTGAACTCTGGCTGCCTTGCTCTCCCAGGCACCCCACCCCCACCCTCCATCTCCCCAGCTTCTTCTCAACCCAGGGAGCCCACAGGGCTCTGCTTGGGTTTCCCCTTCCTACGCCAAGCCTGGAAACTCTCTCAAGGCAGTAAGCGGGGGCAATCATAGGCTGTCTCATTTGATTCCTATCTCTCAGGTATTATTATCCTTCATAGTCTGATGCCCAGTGTCTTGAAAACTGTTGTTTCATGTATTTTATTCATTTGTTTAGTTGTTATTTGGGTGGGAGAGAAAATCTGGTCCCTGTGACTCCATTTTGAGCAGAAGTGGAAGTCTTGGCTCTCCAGATACTCCAAATAGTAAATGTGGGAATTTTCTCTCTACACATAAATTTCTTTTTGCTTCTCTCTCTCTATTTTCTTTCTGTCTGTTTTCTTCATTCATCTTATATCAAATGAATATCTACCATGTGTAGACACCATGAGTGGTGCAGGTATACAGTAGTGAACAAACAGCCTTCACAAGTTCTAATCTCTTGTGAGTTTCATTAGCCTGAGGCAGTCTTTGGGAATCAGAGCGTGGAAAAATGGTATTTCTAGATCTGCAAAGCTCAAAAGTAGATCCTGTAAATTTGAACATAGTGTTTCCCATCTCTGAAGGATCAGTTGGTCTCTTTCTGAGGTCTTCTTTCTTGTTGCTAACTACAATACTAATTCTTATTTGTGAAAGGAGACGTTTCATCTACTTGGTACCAATGAGTCCTCTTATTTTATTGATGGATCTCATTTCAAAGAATAAAGTACAGAAAAACTTAAAATTATCTGTTTCTGATTATGGTAACGATTGTAACTGAAGTGTCAGTACCAAGGAATACACACACACACACACACACACAAACACAGCCTCTGAATTTTTTTTTTCCTGAAAGAAACTTTGATGACTCACAATGAAGGAGTTTATGATGTATGAAATCGCTGCAATCAGGTGATTGCTTTCCTCACAAATCCTAAGATAAATATCTATAAAATGAATGTTTTCATAAATTGTGTTGCAAAAGTAGTGCTATCCATCTGGCAAAGATACACTCAACTCCAAGTTATACTTAAAAAGCCGACGTCCTTACCATATGTCTCAATAACTTTAAGGTAAAATCTACTTGAAACAAGATGTCTGGGACACATGCACCATATCCACTTGCCCAAAAGTTCATCTGTTAACCATTGTTCTGGCAGAGAGCAGTGCTTTTTTAAAGTAGAGACTAACTCAGTTTTGTAAAGCCCCATTTTTTTAGCTGTAAAAGATTATTCAATGTTGATAAACCTTAATCCTTTTAAAGTTTAAAATTTCTCTGATATATAGTATTAAGGGAAAATATAATTAGGAAAAACTCTAATTATAATTTACTTTATTTATACATATAAAACACCAAACAAACGAATATATTATTCCGTGGAGACAAAGTGACTTTCCCTTTGAACAGGAACTCTGCTCTGTTTGTTTACTTGGGCAATCTTTTATCAAGTAAAGTCATTTCATAATTCAATTCGGCTCTTTTGTGTACTTTGGTGAACTTTTTCCAGATTCTCTACTGTAATTCAGATCCTTAGAACGAAATCTGTATTAAAGTAATATTACAAAATTACAAGATCCATAGCAACTCAGATGATGAATTTATAGAGAAAGTATGCACTAAAGCTTTGCTTTCTAAATTCTGCATATGAATTAAATCCTATTGAATTACTATTTTGACATATTGTAAAAGTTTGATGTTTGGGTATGTATGCTGGTTATTTTATCATAGTTTTTTTAACCCAGTCACCCTCTTGTTTTACTGAGCAAAATTATATGAGCTGTTCCCCTTCTTGCCTTTCAGGAGCAGTGGGAACACAAATTGAGTAATGCATATGAAAAAAGCATTACGTAAGGTGGAAAGGAAGTCTTTTAGTTGAAGTTTATGTTACCATTATTATGGGAAGATAAAGCCACATTTGGTGACGGTGGTGGTGTGTGGAAGGGAAGCAGGGCTAGTCAGAGCCCCTTGATCAGGACCTTTGTCTGAGAGAAGATATAAAAAAGGCATCAGATTTAGTTCTCTTGCTCCTGGAGGTTCTACCAAATCTCCTATTTCTACTCAATACTAAACTAGCAAGTAGTACATAAACCCCCACAGTTATGTGGTTCCAGAAATGGAAATCAGGGTACTGAAAGTATTACTATGTAAGAATCAGAGTAGAGAATAGTAACAGAGAAAACTAGGGGACAAAATGAAGTTGGCAGGGCAAATAAATGCGCTGTATGAAAATCATATACAAACAAATACATGGCTAGTGTGTTAGTTCACTGTGTTCATAAAATGGGACTGACTTAGGGAGAAAGATTTGTCTACGTCTCTCTCTCCTCTGTGCTTTCTCGCCTTTCCTTTAATAATTATTAACCAAAGGAAAATTTCTGAATTGCTTTGAGTAAAGGTCCAAGCTATTTTGTGATTTGATTATATGGGTTTCATTTACCGTGTTGTTTTTTGAGTAAATTCCCCATTACAAGGGAGTGCTTTTAGGCCAGCTGCAGTGGCTCACGCCTGTAATCCTAGCAGTCTGGGAGGCTGAAGTGCACGGATTGCTCAAGCTCACAGGTTTGAGACCAACCTGAGAAAGAGCAAGACCCCACCTCTATGAAAAATAGAAAAAAACTGAGAGAAGAGGATGGCTTGAGCCCACGAGTTGGAGGTTGCTGTGAGCTATGATGACACCATGGCACTCTACCCAGGGCGACAGTTTGAGGCTTCTTCTAAAAACAAACAAACAAACAAAAAAACAAAAACGGAGTACTTTTACCTGAAAAAAGTCTAAAAACTGACCTACATATGTGCGAGATTGACCCAATTTAATCAGGATAAAAATCATGCTACAATTTCTGCATTAAAGTTTTTATTGTTCTGTGTTTAATTCACATTAATGTCCCATGGTTTGTTGTGCAGGTTTCAATGTGGAGGCTGCTACCTCATGATATTTAATGATATCCCCCGCTTGCGCTTGGTGGGAAGGCCTTCGTGCTCACCTTCACTGCTCTTTTTGGTGTTTCAGCCAAGATGGGTGGTAGGATTCCCTTGTAAAAGCCAAACAACCTGTTGGAGAAATAACAGGTTTTATGTAAGTGAAGGAATTAGAGAACAGGCAATTCTGCCTTTGTTGATGAATAGAGCAACCCATTCTAAAGTATTTCCAGTTTTTCCCTGTGGCACAGTAATAATGAGATTTTCCTTTATTATAATTCTAAAGTATAGGTATGACCCGTAGTTCCTGTGCTGCTGGAACCACCCCCCACCCAAGTGGCTCTACCTCTGTGGTTCCTGCCACTGTGGTCTCTTCCCATGGTGCTGCCTGTAACTCCTGCCCTGCCTCCAGGCCAAGAAGCTCTGAGGCTTCTGCAGCCAGTGGGTCTGAGGCTCTATCCATGAGGCCTCACAGCTGTTGAGAGCATGGCTCTACCCCTGTGAGTCTCCAGTGTTGCCCCTGGGTTCTGAAACTCTGCCTCTGCCCCTTTAGCTTCAGTACTCCTGCTAGGTCCATGATTCTGCCCTTCAGTACTGGGTCTGGACTCCAAGAACCTCCCTCCAACTTATGACCATTGATGCTGGGCCTGCCAAACTACCTGAGGTCCAACACTCCTCTGCCATTATACCTGGACCTATTTCAAGCAAAGGCCAACAGCTCAGATACTCATAACCTCTTCTTAGATCGTCTCACTCAGCTGCCACTGTCACCTGAGAGGGGAGACCCTGGGCAGAGCAATTTCCAATAATCCCAGTTTCCACGGAGAGGGTCTTACTCAGCCCCTAATTCAAGCTTCCAACAATAATCTGGGGAACAAACCACCACACCAAATGAAGAATATCCAGCACTGAGTTGAAATGTGACAATTACAGGGGAAAGGGACAAACCAGAACAGATGTACTATAGGCTCTCAGTGCACCTTCCCCTGCCCCGTCAAATCAACATTTCAGACTAGGACACAAAAGCACCACCTAGGGACCTCTCCTTCTCTTTGTTAAGTAGGAAAGTTCCCAGCAAAGAATGGGTGCCATGCAAACCTATCAGTCCTGAGCTGAGAGAATAAGATTCAGATGAAAAGAAACCAGCAAGAGAACTCTGGCAACACGTAAAACAAAACATTTAGATACATCCAAGGAATCACGATGGATCTATAGTAGTGGACCACAACCACAAGGAAATTGTTGAAATGTCAGAAATGGAATTAAGAATATGGCAAGTAAGATGAATGGAATTGAAGAGAAAGTTGAGAAACGAAAAAGAAGCCAAAAAATATTCCAGGAATTCAATGAAAAAAGTATAAAAGTTGCCAAAGAGCTAAACGGCATAAAAAAAAGATATAATAGAACTTAAAGAAATGAGAGTCATTATCAGAATTTCAAAATACATCAGAAAGAGCAGCGCGAACCTAAAGGCAGCAGAAGAAAAGAAATAACAAAGGTCAGAGAAAAACTAAATAAAATGAAAACAAAACAATATAAAAGATCAATGAAACAAAAAGTTGTTTTTTTGAAAAGATACAAAAGCAATAGACCTTTTGCTAGATCGACTAGAAATAGAAAAGGACCAAAATAAACTGATTCAGAAATGTAAAAGGAGATATTACAACTGATACCACAGAAACACAAAATATCACCTGTGTCTACCATGAAAATCTCTATGCACATAAACTGGAAAATGTAGAGGAAGTGGACAAGTCTTGGAAATATACAAGCTCCCATTACTTAACCAGGAAGAAACAGAAATCCTGAACACTCCACTAATGAGTGGCAAGACTGAGGCAGTTTTAAAAATGCCCCCTGCCAACAAAAGTGCCAGACCAGATGGATTCACAGGCAAATTCTACCAGACCTGTAAAGAACTGGTACCTTCCTATAGAAATTATTCCTAACACTGAGGAGGAGGGAAAAACAAGAAACAAAAGAAAAGTGTTGGTATGAATTCTGTTTTAACTAACATAGTCAGAAGATACATAAATGACACTGAGGCTGGAATCCTATTGGCAAAAACCAATAGGTTGTAACTTGAAGATGATGGTGACCCCCATTACACTGAGGAGTCTTGAGTTTGCTTTCTCAGTCATGGGGTAGGAAGCACTGAGCCTTCTAGAAGTCTTAACATTTCTTCCCTGTGGGTACCCAAATGAGGCTAAGTGCTATACCTGAGGTCACTAGATTGAACCTTTCTGAGACTACTAAGATGATGAAATCTTCAATTTTAGCTTTGCTAACACAAGGGAAGTAACAGGTAGCTATGGTATTAGGGTTCCCAATCCTATACTGATTAACTTTCTTAATGAAGAGGAAGGTTAGGGAAGTCCAGTTACAAGAATATGTGTTGCTGACAGAAGAAATACAAAACTCACTTGCTTTTATGCCATCTTACAGGGCCAGCATGTCCAGGGGTTCATGGTCACATAGTCGGACATTTTTAGAAAAAATCGAAAGATGAGTGCATATTAAGCATATATCATATAAGCTTACTCTGCTGAGTATTTTTGACTTACTGGATGGTGCTAGCATTATGAATCTTAAGTAAAGCCGGTCTTATGTGAAGAGCTATGGGAATTCATAAATTGAATTTCTCACCCAATTTCTGTTTTGACTTTAACTACTGATGCCTGAAATTCTTACATTCACACAAATTTCTTCTAGACACTTCTAAAATTTAAATACTTTTTGTTATTTAAATTTCATTATACCAGTGCCTGTGGCTCAAGTGGCTAAGGTGCCAGCCACATACACCTAAGGTGGCAGGTTTGAATCCAGCTGGGCCCACCAAACAAGGATGGCTGCAACCAAAAAATAGCCAGGCATTGTGGTGGGCACCTGTGGTCCCAGCTACTTGGGAGGCAGAGGCAGGAGATTCACTTGAGCCCAGGAGGAGTTGGAGGTTGCTGTGAGCTGTGATGCTACAGCACTCTATCCAGGGGAATAGCTTGAGGCTCTGTCTCAAAAAAAAAATTTTTTTTTTCATTATATATTAATGACTATATAATTTGCAGCATGAGGGTGACTAAACAAAGGTTTGGTGTTCCAAAAAGATAACTGTGATTTTCTTGAACAGAAGTTCTATTCTATATCTATAATAAAAGAGGTTACTAGTTTTATTACTTTAAGTGCTGATCTTTCCACATCTCAAAGATTTTGCCTGATTATGGAAAAAAAATTAAGAGGAGCACTTAAGTAAGGAAAGCTTTTTTTTTTTTTTTTGAGAGACAGAGTCTCACCCTGTCACCCTTAGTAGAGTGCCGTGGTGTCACAGTTCACAGCAACCTTCAGCTCATGGGCTTAGATGATTCTCTTGCCTCAGCCTCCCAAGTAGCTGGGACTATAGGTGTCCACCACAATGCCTGGCTATTTTTTTGCTACAGTTTGGCCAGTGCCCTACTCTCTGAGCCACAGGCACTGCCCAGTAAGGCAAGCTTTTAAAACAGTACTTGGGTTAATTGAGGAACGTGAAATCCTATACAACAGAGCAGTTGCTTCACCTGGAGAAGAAGGATCTCAAGGAGAAATATGATGAATATGATGAGTTTCTTAAAAGGTGAGCATGCAGGAAAGATATTAGACTTTTCTGTTTGTTTCTAAGTGTAGAACTGGGACTAACAGGTGGAAGCAACAAGAAAAGACACATTTTTTGCCCAGGTGGGACTTAATATAAGCAAGTATCTCTCCTACTTAGAACTGTGTGAAGATAGAATGAGTTCTCCTGAAAAGTGGTGAGTTCCCCTCTGCTATGTGGCCAAGCAGTCTGGATGACCACTTGTTATGGATGCCAGAGATGAGATGTACACAGCAGTGGATGGACTTGATGGCCTTCAGAGTTGGTCTGTTTCAATCATCAGATTCTATTATTTTAAGAAAAAGACCACCTTACTTCAGATTCTCGTATCAGGTCTACCACTGCTTCTCTGGAAGAGGACTGGAATCTTATAAGTTACCCAGAAGGTCTTCATTTTAAAAGTGATGGGAGGGGGCAGCGCCTGTGGCTCAAGGAGTAGGGCACTGGCCCCATATGCCGAGGGTGGTGGGTTCAAACCCAGCCTCAGCCAGAAAAAAAAGGAATAAAGTTGCTATGAACATTTGTGTACAGGTTTTAAAAAAAAAGTGATGGGAGGCTGGGGGCAGTGGTTTGCACCTGTAATCCTAGCATTCTGGGAGGCTGAGATAGGTGGACTGCTGGAGGTCAGGAGTTTGAGATCAGCCTGAAAAAGAGCAAGACCCTGTCTCTAAAAACTAGCTGAGCATTGTGGTAGGCACCTGTAGTCCCAGCTACCTGGGAGGCTGAGATAAAAGGATCACTTAAGTCCAGAAGTTTAAGGTTGCTGTGAGCTATGATGCCACAGCACTCTACTGAGGGCAACAGTGAAGTGAGACTCTGTCTCAAAAAAAAAAAAAGAAGTGATGGGAGAAAATATTAAACAGGGGTTTAAGGCAGGAGGGAAGAAGAAGCAGCTGGGAGAAGCAGGAGGATTTAATCTGAAAGGACCTGGGAGGTGTAGAGCCCTCTGCCTCATGCTGGCAATGCTGGCTGTGCTTCCTTGATGTGTTGATGTGTGATTGTGATGCGTCCTCCTCCCCTTCTCTCTGCTGGGCCCTTTTCATGTGCAACTGTCCCCCCACCCCCATCCTACCATTCTGAGCTTCTTAACAGTAAATGAACAGTTTTTATAAGAAATCCTCAGGGCCTATAGACAGCCTTTGTACAATATGATACTGCTTATAGGCAGGAGTTGACTGGGCAACTCATCCAAAAGGATCAAATGGCACTGTACTTTGTCACCCTAGTAAATGTGATCCAAGCTAGAGCTCTCTGAGTTTTTCTTTAGGATTTTGGAACTGGAAGTGAAAAGGTCAGTCTGGTTCTGTCCAGTTAAAGCTCTAAGATATAAAACTAGGATGTTGATGGCAGTCATGCCTTCTGTCATTTGGAGAATGGTAATCTGTTGTGTTAAAATAGAAGGAAGCCACTGTTTGTGAGACATAGAAGCCAGAAGAGAAGCTCTGGTCTTACGAATGTCACCAGGCTTTCAGAGTTTCTTTAAGCTTAGTTACATCTCAATCCTTCTTGAATATTAGTGTTTTCCTCTGTCTTTGATTCTATGAGATACTCAGTAAGCTTTCCAATTAATTCCCCTTTTTACTAAAATAGGTTTGAGTTGCATTTATAATTTACAACCTAGAGCCCTGGATCCAGAAAGTAAACATGGTGGCCCCAGCAGAACCCCTAGACCACGACCTCTCAGAGGAAGAGCTTTCTTGTCAGTTAAGATCGGCCTGCTCCAACCAGAAGAGTCACATGCACAATGTAGGCAAGAACATCTGGACAAGGGCTCAAGCCGATGAGTTTTTTTTTTTTTTACTTGATTAGGAAATTATTGAACATTTTCCTAATGCTAAATGTGATATACTGAATCCCAAAGAAACAAAAAGGAATTGTAATGTTTTAAGAAGGAGATACACTTTTCTGGTAAAGAATGGATGTTTTTAATCACATATGCACTGCTTGTTCTGCTTTTGTGTGGTTTTTGCCTGTGACAAAAGGAGCCTACAGCTTACCAGGACATTCCCCTTGCTCCTCAGAGTGCAGGTGTCACCACCCCCTGTGCCTGGGGGGAAGAGCCTCCCTCTGATCCACAGGGGAAAGCAAGATAGTTCAAGCCAATCATGGTGGGCTCATTCCCTTGCTATTAAGAGGGTAAAGCATAGAATATGACCCAAACCTAACCCAGGGGACCAGCAAGAACATATGATGGAAGTCATGGATTTCCAGTCTAAGGAAAAGAAACACACGAAGGAAAGTCCCTCTTCTTTGTTAGGTATTGTCCTAGCTGCATGAGATGCCTGTATACCACAGCCGGCTGAGATATCAGTGCCCTCAAGCTAAGGACAGCCAAGCAGAAAGATGCCGAGAATGTGGACCTCACATTTGGCTGGCTGTATTGTTAACCAACTCAAGCTTTCAAGTTTCCTACTTCCAGATTCCAATTATGTAAAATTAAAAATAAATCTTTACTATTTGAGCTACTTTTAATGATGTCTTCCGCTAAACTACAGCTAAAAGCATTTTTTTTTTTGTAGAGACAGTTTCACTTTATCACCCTTGGTAGGTGCCATGGTATCACACAGCTCACAGCAACCCCCAACTCCTGGGCTTAGGGGATTCTCTTGCCTCAACCTCCTGAGCACCTGGGACTACAGGCGCCCACCACAATGCCCAGCTATTTTTTTGTTGCAGTTTGGCTGGGGCTGGGTTTGAACCTGCCACCCTTGGTATATGGGGCCAGCACCTTCCTCATTGAGCCACAAGCACTGCCCTGGCCGATGGCTTTCTTTGTACACATATACCACATAACACAAGTTCCAGCTAAAACCTCACCTTTCTCTCAGAGTCATTTTACATTCCCTAGAAAGAAAACCCAATATTATTTCTTCTCTTTCCCATTAGCTTTGTCCCTCAGTAAAATACTTCTTACCACCTGCCTTGTGTCTGTCTCTTCCAACAAATCAAATGTCCCTGTAGGGAATAAATGGTCTTATTTTTGTATTCCCCTTGAAACTTCCTCTTGCAGGGCCCCACACAGAACAGGCCATCAATATTTGACAAATTCAATTTTGTTCATAATAGACATTAAAGGTAGAATTAAAAATAAAATTTTCTAGGTCAGGTGGGTTGTCCCATGCCTATAATCCTAGTATTCAGGAAGGTCAAGGAGGGAGGATCACTTGAGGTGAAGAGTTCCACACCAGCTTAAGCAAAGCCTGACCTTGTCTCTACTAAAAATAGAAAACCCGCTGCATATGGCTACACGTGCCTATAATCCTACCTACTGGAGAGGCTGAAGCAGGAGGATTACTTCAGCCCAATTGTTTGAGGTTGCTATCAGCTATGA